>JACXGK010005283.1:7987-33862 GCA_016801125.1 Novumbra hubbsi | reverse complement strand
ACAGTTGGTCTGTTGGTAAGTTCATACTGTGTTAGTAGCGGCATACAGTTGGTCTGTTGGTAAGTTCATACTGTGTTAGTAGCGGCATACAGTTGGTCTGTTGGTAAGTTCATACTGTGTTAGTAGCGGCATACAGTTGGTCTGTTGGTAAGTTCATACTGTGTTAGTAGCGGCATACAGTTGGTCTGTTGGTAAGTTCGTACTGTGTTAATATTGTCATTATTGTATTTTATTGAGGCTGTTGATATGACTGCATCCGGCTTGTTTGTATCTTATGACAGAACCACAAGGGAGGACTGTGTTTGTGAAGGCAGGGCATGACTGGCTTTCAAAAAGAGGTCATACAATAAGGTCATACGACATGTGTGTGAGTATTATAGAAAGACTGAATCATATTGAACAGAGGTTTCACTCTCATAGTTGGCTGTGCTAATGTGATCGTTTTTTTGGCCTAATTCGGCTGTTACTTCCAGAAATCCAGCCATATAGAACAACTGCTGGACATATGTTTTAAATAGACATTTAATAGCCTGGATTTAATCGGAAATAAAACACGAACCCAATGATCCAACAAATGCATTTTATTCAAAGTAATCAGCAGAATGAACTATTCACATACTTTGCCGACTGAGCATATAGGCTACAAAAATTAAATAAAAGAAATAGCCTTGATATTGTTAAATAAATAAAGGCATTCCAAGCTAACCTAATTAAATAACTAGAAAATAAGTTCATGAAGAAGCAATTATGTCTAAAATATAAAATAGTAGGCTGATCGTTCTGAATTTTGCATTTGTCAAATTACTTTTTATTTGCGGCTTTACTTAATGAAAGTGCTCTGCTGATTGGCACAACTGGCAACATATTACCCGTTGGCACAACTGGCAACGTCCAACCCCTTGGCACAACTGGCAACATATTGCCCCTTGGCTCCACTGGCAACGTATAACCCCTTGGCACAACTTACAATTATAATCAACCGTGTCACCTTTTCCTCAGTGAGGCGGCATCTCAGGGATGTTTTTATTTATTATTTTGGCTTATTTACAACCAGACATTATGTTCCTTAATATTTCTGTCTGCTGGACAACTACTTGTGATACTGACAACAAGCCCCGAGATTAACAACCAGCAGGTAAAGAACTGCGACAGGGAGGTGAATATTTGAGCGCGTCCAAATCAAACCCCTTGTTTTGATCGGGCTCCTTGGTGTTGTGTGATAATGACCAAGACCCTGAGGCAGAGTGCTGTTTGACGTGTGTGTGTGTGTGTGTGTGTGTGTGCGTGTGTGTGTGTGCCCTCTCGCATGGCCGCACCTCTGCCTGGCCTGCAGATCGCCTGGCAACAGCGGAGCTGACCTGAGATCCGATACCGTACAGATGGTGTCGAGGGGAGATAAATGTGTCCAACATCGTGCACTACTTTTGACCAGGGCCCAATTCCTGGGTGCTATGAGACGGACAAAACCGGCCACTTCTGCTACCTGCTGCAGCTTAGACCCGACAGCTGCTGACATTTCATGGACCTCATTGTGCTGGAGAAGAGAGCTTTGTAGCATCTACCCTCTTAATCCATCACAAATAGCGGTATATTGCATATATAGTGAGTGGTGTATGTTCAGTGCTAAACCATTGCATTGACTGACTGGTTTAATGGTTTCTTTAGAGCTCTGCCATCAAAGTCAGCATTCTAAACATTGTCAGAGTACAAAATGACTAAATCCAATGATATAGATACGGTTTTGACCTTGGACCCCAGCAGGTTGGGAGCCTTTTTGTTGCACAAAAAGATTCAAAGATGATGTTTTGATTATATTTTGCGAGGCTTTTCATTGAATATTATGCAACTGTAAAGGAGTCACTTGATCTGCAAATCATTGTAATAAACAGGATTGGTAGTGATGTTACGCAGTAGTATGTGAGGCACACCTTGACCTGGAGAGTGTTAATGATTCATTTGACGGATTACTCAAATATTGGTTCGTCAGCAGTGACGCTAATTACCAGTGACGCTAATTACCATTGATGCTAATAATTATGTGGATTATATTTGTTGTCAACCTATCATAACCAAAAACACTCATCTAGCGCCGTTTCACATAAAAGTCTGATGATTGCCAAACTGTCTGTTTGGCCCAATTGCGCCTCCGGTCTGGAAACTCAGAACCTTTACCGTTTCCCGTTCCCCTTAGATGGTATGACTCTGACATCCACGTTGGAAAATAACTGCTGTTTAAACCAGACTTGTTTTCTCTTCTGTCCACATTATAACAAGCCCAACCAAAATGGTTTCTTTAGTGTGTTATTTAAGCAGGATGCAAATACTTTGGTAACTCAATATGGAGCAAGCATTTTCAGAGTCCCCTTCGGTTTCTGCTTTTAACTGTGGTCCCGATGTTATGAGCTTTCCCAACCGTTGGTTTCCGGTTCCATGTGTACACCAATAGAGGTTCGCTTGTATTCCTTATGTGGGAGGGAATTCTGCGTGGGTCTTCTCATTACTTTGACAGTGTAATGCAGTGGCCTGTGAATGTAATGCTTTACCTGCCTTCCTTGGGACCCTCATTCCTATTATGGTGTGCTAAGGTAGTGCACAGCGTAGGGAACAGGGTGCCATTTAAGACACAAACTTTGTTTTATGGTGCGTAACTTGAAAACAGAGGGTAGACCAACCATTGTTGTGGAAGATTCATCCGACACCCATACGATGTAATGCCCTTCCATGGCCAATAATAAAGCCCTGGTTTTCCAGCTGGCCTTGCTCCATAGGCTGATATTGGAGGCTTATTTAGACCCAATTATTGGTTTCTGTTGTCCCACTGAATCATGAATTTACAATGGGCCAATGTCATTCTTCTGTTTTTATGAAGTCTGTTGCACAATAGCCATAAACCCATAAGATATTCTCCCACAGTAAATTCAGTGTGTTTCCAATAAATCTGCCCTGTTCCTTTGCACACTTTGTTCTCGCTTTTCTGTGCATTGACAATCATATTTTGCAAAATGTTGTCAGTTACTGGTTACTGGCTGTTGCTTTTATACTAATTGGACAGAGTTAATCATAGTTAATCTGTTGTGCTCGCCAGTATAAAGCCAAGTGTTGAAACATGACTTAATAGGAGCCCGCTGAAGTACAATTGTAGGAGGTAGTAATGAGTTTGTCACTATAGTAACGAGGGATTCTTCTGCGGGCTGTTTTGGCACAATTACCTCCTTGAGTACAGTTTCACATTGAGACACGACCCTCCGTAAGAAATCAGTTCACAGATGTTCCGTTGGCTTGGGAACACAGGGAGGTTGTTGTTGGAGTTTGGATGCAGGCTCCAACACAGTCTGTGTGACTGTGTGTGCTTCATCAACAGGGGCTTCGACCGTATTCTGCCAACTGCAGCTTCCAGCTACATCAGTAGGTGAAGAGGGACAGTTGAAGTTCCCCGCCTGGTGGTTAGGATCAGTTCTGCTCTGTCTATGGTATCTAACTTGGGGGATCTTTTAGGTACTATTCACATGTTGTGTCCTTTGCCTGACGCTTTGTTAGCACATGTAGGTGCAGTTGCTTCCCAACGCTCATCTTGGGTCAGTATTGTTTTGTGCCACAAATGGCTTCGGTCAGGATTGTTGGAGCAGAGGCTGATCCTAGATCCTTTTTCCTAGGGGGAAACCACTCTTCAGAGCTGTTAAGTTCAGAGACTGAGATGGTGCCATAGTGAACATGGCTAAATCTGCTTGTTGAGAGCCATGAATTCATGCTGCTAATTGAAAGCAGGTGGACAGGAAAGGGAGAGGCTATTGAGACTTGAGCCCCCATAGGCGGTGATGGATTTCTCTGCTGGAGCCCAAATGATCAACCAGGCACCTGGAAGAGTCCTCCACTGCTCTCATGTTTGACAGGCCACCGTTCTGTCAAGAGCATGTCAAATGACACCCAATGTAGTGCACTGCTTTCAACTAGGACCCATAGAGCTCTGGAGAGATGAGGGAATGTGATGCCTTTTGGGACTATTCAGCACTGGGTGGGGACCGGCACAATTAGAGATATCAGAAAAGTAGGCCACTCTCAAGGGTGTTGTTGAGACGTGACTCATGTCTCTTATCAGGGCTATGAACATAATGAGTCAGCCTATTGTGAAAAAAAGATTGTTTTTAGATTTAGCAGGCAGATTTTATCATTTGACATTTTGAGCTAGACTCCCAGATGTACGTTAAGCTAAATTTTGAAATAGAGAATTTTCCGGATGTTTCTGCCTTTCCAATGTCACTATGTACATGACTATGGCCGTGTTTCATTCAAGTCAGGTCAAAGATGGAGATAATGATACACTTCTGGCCATGCCGTTCTGCTTCTTGTTAAACTCATCCATGATATGTTTTTGCCTATACACACACACACGCTGGAGTTGAGTTCTGAGGTGTCCAAATTACCACAAGTGGTTTATAGGACCGCACCCGGACATGGCAGCCCTGGTCAACATCCACCACCAGTGGTCAATAATGGTGTGTTCTTAGCTGAACCCACAGTCACGACCAGGACTCAAACACCTGACCACAACGATGCAGCTGCATTAAGAGGCAGTTGCTCTGACTTCTGCACCACTCAGGGTTTTAAAGGGGAACTACAGTCACGTGATCCATCTGAAATCTCCTTCCCTCTGAAAAGGTACACCCAGTTGAAAAAACACAAAAAAATGACCGTTGATCAGAGCAGTGTGTTTAACGGTCTCTCCCGAATCAACCTGCCACATACCTCCACCTCATTTCGGATTTCTACTGTGATTGGGGGGATGTTCTGTCTGAGATGGTCTTTTAGAACTGTGTATTTCTGCCGTAGCAGTGACGGGGGTGATCGTGTGACTGTTATTTCTCTTTGATGGGCTGAGGCTCAGGGGTCAGATTGCCATGAATGAATGTTGGGAGCGATGATGCTGCACGAAAGCCCCGTCTGTGTTGGTGTCTCCTGGAGGAGTCCGAGGGGGTCCTGGGGAGGTGTTAGGAGGCGTTGGGGTTCTGGATCATGGGCTAGGTTAGCCGTGGGAGGTAAGCCTGAGAAGGGGGCCCTGCAAACACATTCTGTGTGCGTTCTTCCCAAATGGCACTCTATTCTTCCCTTTTGGGTCTGATCAAAAAGAGTGCCCTAAATATGGATTATGATGCCATTTTGAACCAATATATTGTGTCAAGTTGACCTGTGCTGAGTGCTAAGTGTGCTAAGTGTTGAGTTCACAGCCAAACAACTGACCCTTTTTTACTTTCTCAGTGTTTGAGATGGAAGATTTACTGACTTCATATGAGCTGCTTCCTAGATTCTGATTATGAAACCAGAGAGGATCTTTTACAGCCAGAAAACTATAATTGTAACAGACTGATTTTGATCATAACTGGGCGCTTGCATTCTTTTATGACTCCCATCTATCAAACTGTTGGAGGGTTTTGTTATGTAGGGTTCAGGCTTGCGTCTCCATGGTCACAAAAATAAACTACTTCTGACCGGACCGCTATGGATATAGTTCACAGTAGTGAACTAGGTTTGTAGAGAAGTGGCTGCTGTCATATACTCACTGCTTTTGGCCTGTATGTGTTTGTTTCTTCCTGTTGCAGATTTGATCATCATAGTCCTAATAAAATCCTGTGTAGTTATTTGGTATTCTGCCTAACAGCACTTATTTAACTCTGTGCTGGCCGAGCTATTCCTTCTGTGAGTTTAAATATTATATGACTCTTTTACCTGTTCTGAGATCAGAAACTATGCTGATGTCTAATACTGATAATTATGTATTTTTTGGTCACAATAAACAGATTTTTGCTGGAGATTGGGTCACCGCTCTGAACAGATTTTTGTAGAGTGACAGTGCGATAAAAATGCTACTAAAACAAGTAGCTTTACAATAGTGCCTAATATTAAGCAATGTTTAACATGTGGTACTGATTACTAAGTTTCGGTAGTTGCTTGCTTACGATCCTGGAGTATGCACTCTTCACCACAAGATGGCAGGAGCGAGCCGTGATCTGTCAGTGGGATGTCTGTTGTCTGCTCTTAAATAATAACATATAAATGTTGAAATGCTTTTTGGCACTACATGAATGCATTCACATGAACTAAGTGGATGTTTCGTTTGCTTATTAGTGGACTGAATTAAACTCAAAACCCCACAAACAAGTTGTGAGCTTTCCTACTGTGATGATGGGACATGGTGATAAGGTTTTGTTTCCAAGACCGGCCTTTAAATACACTAACTCACTGTGTCTTCCTCTCTGTCATTCTCTCTCCTCTTTTTGCCCCGGCTTCCCATCACCCTGTCTCTACCCGGTCCCTCTCTCAGCTCTCCGGAGGCTGTGAGTTGACTGTGGTGCTCCAGGACTTCACGGCAGGTTCTTCCAGCGAGCTCAGCATCCAGACGGGTCAGACGGTGGAATTGCTGGAGAGGCCCAGCGACCGGCCTGGCTGGTACCTGGTGCGGACCACCGACCGTAACCCAACCCAGGAGGGCCTGGTGCCCAGCACGGCCCTCTGCGTCTCCCACTCCCGCAGCAGTGTGGAGATCGAGTGCTTTTTCCCCACAGGCAAAGGTCAGAACAAACATTTATTCCATTTATGGTTGTTATAGTGTAACTTTTAGAAGAAATGGATATGCTGCAAGGATTGGATACTGCAATTTGGTTGAGGGGTTCAAAATACTTTTTGCTGTTGTTTTCTTTGCAAAAATGGTATTGTCACTAAATGAATATGATATGGCTGCGCCAAAGATTTCTTTGGAAGCATTTGTTTGTTTTTTGGACAATCCAATGTCCCATTCCCACCAACGGAGTGTTTGTGCCCCATAGAGGACGGTCGCACTAACAATGGCTCCGCGTTCACTACATTCTTAATACTACTGCTTAGATGTCTGGCGCCATGTCATACGAATTTCACTGCTCAGAACGACAGTTATTTTGTGCATTCGAAAATGAAAAGATTTATGAACCTACCGCTGTTGTCACCAGCGTTAGGCACACGTTAGTCATTTAACAGCGTTGGGCAAATGTTGCCTCTGAATGCACTTGGCATTGTACCTTTGTACAACTTCTGTGTCCACGTAGACCACTCAGGGGTATTTAGGTAGAATGATGAAGCTCTGAATGAGTTTTCAGCTCCTTGCCATGCTGCCTCGCTGTAGGACAGTTGCTAATGCCTGGTTGCGGCGGTCCAGGACAAATGGAAAAGCTCTTCAGTAAGGACTTTAATGGATTCTCTAGTATCCTATAATGTTTCGTATCAGTAGTTGGAAAGGAAAGTGGACACTTCGTGAACCACTTGGAAGTGGAGTGTGGGAGAGTACAAATCAATTACCTGTTAGATGTTATGGTTTGTGCACTTTGTTGTGGAGAAGTGGTAGTTTAGACAGTCCTCTCATTAACTGAATTGACTATCCTGTAGAAATGACTTTACAGGTAACGGTGAAACGTTACCCGTTAGTCTGAGCCATTGGTGAATTGACTGAAATGTACAGGTGTATCCATTGTTCCAATGAAACTTCAGATTTGAAAAGACCAAGCATACCACAGAAGTTGTGGAACTTCAAGGTCATCACCGTGTCACATCTAACCCAACAATGAGCCCCATTATGCTCCGTCGTACATAGCCCGTCTGTACACACAGCGCACACAGCACAGCGGGATGCTGCTGGAGTTTCTTCTAGTTATTAGTTTGCGATCCCAGTGTATTGCCAATTACGCCTGCTTTTGTTGATCTTTCTCAAATAGTCTGTGTGTTTTCTAGGAATCCATGTTGTGACACTACTACAGTTTGGATTCCGGGGGTCTCCACTGGTCCTCTTGTTGTTGTCCAAGGTGCTTCCTCAGTCTCCCAGACATCACTTCCTTTGTTTTGTGGATTCACACTCAAAATATCCCTTTTAGAAGGTTCCTATTCTGAGATGTTGTGGACGCTGGCATCCTGTGCCTCCTTGTGAACTGTCGGGAGACCGTAGGAGGATTTAGACAGGGGACCCCGTTTGTGGAAAGGGAAATGGTGGTGTTGACTGAGGAGCATAGCCATACCCCAAATGCTAATGTAGTTATGGTCATTTTGCTTGAATCAGATTTCAAGCAGTCCTTATTGCTTTGCTTAATTACAAGCCTGGTTTTAACAGATTTGTTTCCCTAGACAACAATTGTCTGTTAGGTCGCTACGGTCGATGTAGCGGGTTCCTGTATTTCCAGTCTGTCAGTACTTGTATTGAACCATTTCTCTGTCTCTGGGCCAGTTTTACATACTAGGAATGGGACACAGTGTTAACTTTAAGGTTTTAGAAAAGCGAAAAAAGAACTATCCCACATCCTCCTCCTCCAGTTTCCTCAATTTTAAAAATAGCCTCCTGCCAGTAGGCAATGGCACATTGTTTCAAAGAGGATAAGATTTGTTTATTGGGATGCGGCTGACCCTTGGCCACATGTTTTCATGCCACAGTATTCCAGGACTGGGTATCAAATGGCAGCCTGTTTTCTACACAGTGCACTTATTTTTCCATATAGGTTCCAGATCAAATGTCGTGCATAACTATTTGGGGAATTGGGTGCCATTTTAGATTCCAATTGGTACGTCTGCTTTGCCTTTGAGAAAAATAAAACAATGAAGCATGTCAATATTTATTCAATGTAATCTGTTACATTCCGGGAACTTCCCCTGTCTAGCATGAACTCTTCCACCACTCTGGCCTCATTGAAACAGAACTTTTTACTTTTTTTTGTCTTCGTTTTTCGTCTCCCAAGTTCAATTATTCCAATTCGTTCTTCTCCCAGCAGACCAGGAAGAGTCAAAGGTCAAGACATTTGTCATACGAATCACATCCCTCCAAACCTTTCTGCTCACTCTTCCTGAAAGGTAGCTTGTAACCTACGCACTTGAAAGAGGCCCCTTTTCCCGTAACAAACAGCGTGTTGCTTAGAGACACCAGACATGCCACAGGGAGTCATTGAAGCTCAACGTTTCAGGACACCCCATCTAACCATTTCACACTCTGACTTGGAGGTTCTGCGGGACTTTGTGGGTCTCCCGGGTATGTAATCTATACTGCAACCGGGATTAAAAACCGGGCCACAGTAGCATAGTGGCATTGCGATACAGTGGCTCAGATCGCTTAGTTTGCAGGAAGCCAGTACTATGTCGTGCCATTTGCTGTCATTGTTTTAAACGAAATGCTTCTGTCCCGTCAGACCAATAAAAAAAAAGAAAAAAAGTTTTTATGATAAGGTTGGGATTTTTCGAAATGGGAACAAAACATTTTGTCGTGTATGGTTCAGTATTTTGACAACGGTATCTATGTTCAAGGAGTTCAAGGAACATGTCAAGATGTAAGATTAGGGGTGATATTGTCACCACCGTCTCATGTTGGGAATGATCGTGTCACTCTCACAACACACACCCTAAATACTTGGTAAGGTCAGTTGAAGGCCAATCGAGCAGTGTCCTTCCCTTAAACAGACATGGTTGCTTTCTGTTCTGTTGGGTCAGACGCAACACCAGAGAATGCCTATCCAACACACACATTTGCCTGTCCCTGCACACTGCCGGATAGACTTTCTTCAGAGAAGAGCTGGCCTTGTTTTTTTTCCCTCAGCAGCATGCAAAATAAAAAGCTCTGTTATGGTTTCAGTTATATATTATGGAAATGGAAACAACTAAACGTTCTCCAGTTTTGTCTACTCACCCGCAGTAATGCAGCGTAGCTCTAGAGGAAATGACATTTAAACGGCAGTGTGTGACCCATTAGAAACTGCCGCCTTTTTAAGATTTTTAAGTTGTCAATGGCACGTTGAGACCGGATCCCATTTTCAAACGAGACCTGCGTTATGCAAAACGTCTGCAACATATTTGTTGATTTCCCTGTTACTCCCTGAAATGGTGGTAGAGAGGACTCTCCGACTGGTCTCTTATCTGAGGCTTTGAGGAGTAGATTTCTCCAAGTTACACTTCCGAACCTTCGGAGTTCTTTAAGAGCATACCGTGAATGTTATTCTATAGAGGGGAAATAAGAACAGGTTGTGATGCCCTTGCCGTTGTACTGAGAACTGGGACACTGCAGGTAAGGGGACTGCGATGGTTACGAGAGAGCACAGCATATCTGGGCTTAGTCGCCTTCTGTTGGGGAGATATGGCATGCTTCCAAATGCCACCCTATCCCATATGTAATGCCCTACTTTTGATGGGGGAAATGGGAGGCCGTTTGGGATGCACACAGAGAGACACGGCGGCGCTTCAGGGCCCAGGATGAGCAGCACACCCTGAGGGAGCGCAGGCTGACCGAGCATCTCTCCACAGGACCAGGTACGTGACAGGGCTAGACTGTTGAAGGGGACAGACCGGCTTTGTTTGGCCTCTATACCGCCTACGTATATACAAAACAAGTTTGTCAGGAAGTGGATATAAACCGCCCCCCCCCCCCCCCCCCCCCCCCCCCCCCCCCCCCCCCAGTTAACAAACGTTATGGAATCTATTTGATTGGTCCTAGTCACAAAATGTTCGGAGTACATTGACAGTTAGGTGGCTGTAGACGACGAGTGCAAATCTTTTTTTTTTTTATGAATTAGTAAGTTTACAACCAGACATTTGGCAAGTAAACCGAGAGGTCGGATGTGTTGCTGTTAATCCAATAGAAGTGCATTTACATTGCAGTTACTTTTCCAGAGCCACTACAGCCGGGACACTTATAGCCCATTCAACTGACGTTTTTCTACTCTTCGCCAGCCTAATGAGTGAAAGCCTTTCTCATATCAGCTTCTGAGGAATGTGTGTTTTGACAGAACCTTGCGGAAACACTGAGAGGTTAATGCAGAGCGTGTCCCAGTGGCTGAAGCTAGAGTACATCAACAATCTGAGCGTCTTTTAAGTTTGCTTGTACTTCTCCGCTAGGCTTTTGTCAAAGCGCCGTGTAACTCGAGGCGTCTCCCTGTGACCCATGCTGCTTTCTGTGAATCAGTGGTAGTGTGTGCATGGGAGTGCACTGTGCCCCTCCCCCCCCCCCCCCCCTCCCTGTCCAACCCCTCTGTAGTAGAACAGGCTGAACTTGGAGCCGCTAGTGGCTGGTTGCCTGGGCTGCAGACCGGGTGTAAGTCAGATATTTCTCCGCTCGTCGCTCCCCGTCTTGATTTGCGTTTTTCAGAGCCATGAGCGTCTTCTAGCAGGCCAGGATGACAAGTGGGAGATCTTGTCGTTCCTGCTGTGGTTGGATTCTGTCCAGCTGTGGCTGCTGCTGTTACAGTGGGACAGGTGCGTAGAACTGGCTGAGAATACTCGCTGTGTGTGGCCGGGCTCCCGTCTGAAGTCCAGGGTTAGTGTTGCATGGCATTGCCTTGGTACTGTTTCGCTGTTTGCTGATGTTTGGGGAGGATTTAAACATCCCAGCGGGGATCATTCTTAACTCTGCCGTTCTCATTTAAAGGAGAAGACGCTTTCCAGTAGTGTTTCACTGAAGGCTAAGTGTTGTCTAGTCGTGCTTTTTGCTTCTAATGCATGCTAATGTGACCTGAAGCACTCAATCCAACAATTATGAGAGCTTGTGTCTGGCCTCAAAACAACCTCTCCTGTTGTTGACGTTCCATTGCTGTCTGTTTGCTTGTCCCCCACTGTGTAGCGTGGATGGAGGCAAAGTTCTTCTCTAGTGTAATCAGTTATTTGATGGCTTTACAGTGCCAGACGATGCTGTCAGTATGTGAACCATCATTCATGAACATTCACTTCATAACTTTGAATTGAACCGCGTCAAGTGTTACAAATGTCATTGATCTGGAACGTCGTTTCTATCGTGGCACCTCTCTCAAACGTAGGGGAATATATGAGGGTGGAATATTTGCCTTCCCTCTAACCTAGATTCTTGTCTACAGTAGATTGTAACACAGCTTTGAAGACCAAATTAGCCACAAATCCTCTTTCATCTGGCGCATTACAGCATGTTTCTTTGAAGATGGCTCTGGGGGGGTAAGGAGTCCTGTCTGAATGTGGATGGGATGCCTCCTAATTGTTGCCCTGCATGCTCACTAATAAGGACATTTCCCTTTTCTCTTTCGCAACCGTCTGAGTTATTACCGCTCCTGTTGTTCTGTCATTTTGCTTGTTCAGCAAATGGCCGGCGTGTTTACATTGGGTAAAGCATTAAGCAGGTAGCCGATAAGCTCTGTAGATGTGCGTGGAATGTTCCACATGTATTAAAATGCCCTTTAATTAATGTACTGGTTATGAAATTGGATCTTTCTTTATATAGAAATGCCAAAGTCCCAATGTAGTTTCACTCATTAGAAATCAGGAAAATCAGGACCGTCTTGTTCACTCACTTTGTTGTGTATTCACCTTTGTCTTTGTTACTGGACATGCGATGACATGATAGTGAGGGTGGTAATGAATAGACACCACCAATGGAATGCATGACAAATAGTTTCTGCTGATTGCATCCTCTGCCTAAAGTGCATCTCCGTCACAGTGCAGCGCTTCTGAAAATGCCTACCTGTTCAGTAGTAGTAGTAGTGCACTGTACTGTACCAAAGGTTTAGACACACTTGTAAATGGGCAAGTGTGTCCGAACGTCCGACTGGTATTGGAAATATAGGAATTGTGGTATTATTTGTGATACAGCTATCTTATTTGGACGTTTCCAGAAGATAATATCCAGGCATAACACATGCAAATTGCGGGGCCATACGGTTTTGCTTAGATGGCTGTAAATTACAGAGTCTTATGTTAAGGTGTTGACGCTGACTTAACTCCGCACTTACGCCGAGACCCCTGAGATTCTGTCCTCTCCCCTTTCTCCTTCTCCTCTTTTACTTCCACCACCACCACCACCTCCTCCTCCTCCAGGCTTTGACAGCCGTGTACACTGACCGAGGTGCCTGACAGACCTGCCGGCCTCAAGTGGGGTTGCTAGGCCACGGTCAGTCCTCAACAGAAAACATGCCAGGCATTTTTACTGCTCACAGTGACTGACCCGCTCCAATACCTGCCTCCCTGTGGTGAACCCTGGCTCCGAAATCTGTTTGAGTTGTCGGGATGGATACCGCACGCCGGCAGAAAGCCTTTCTCTGGGAATTGTTATGATTGTTAGGAAAAAGGTGGAAATCGCACTGGCTCTTTTCTCCCTTAGGCATTCCACAGCTAAGACTGGGGAATTGGGTCAAGGTCATTCTGCATATTTTCTATTGTTTGAGGCTGGCTGATTGCTTGTGTCGCACAAGTAAATCACTGTTGGCCACGCGGAAAGATGATTCTCTGTTCGGTTGATGTAATAAGTGACCCAACCAGATAGTTTAACTGTCTAAACGTAAAGATATCCTCAACACATAGTTTACTGACTTTAATCACCTTCTGAAGGGTTTATAAACACATACAACACTTTATGTGATCATGATACTTACTAGGCAGTATTTCCATGTGAGCGGGACTCTTTCTGACAATTATTCGGATAGGTGTTTCTAGTGTAAACAGAAGGTGTGTGATTCGTGCTGATTCTGCCAAATCCCTAGGTTGTGGTGAGAGAATACGGGGAAGGAGGAGAATATTTTCCTTCTGTCTTAGCCATTAAGCTGAGATTGTATATGAGGTACCATGTGGTGCCAAATACTTCAAAATGGAACCCTATTCCCTATGTAGTCCAATTTCATCTAGAGCCTTACGGGCATCCATATGGCCACCTGTCAAAAGTAGTGCACTGTAAAGGGAACAGGGTGCCGTTTGGGACACGGCCCGCATGCACCGTACACAGCACGGCCCAATGGCCAGCCAAGAGAACATGCTCATCGGAGCGTCGGCGGTCGTCAGCGAGTCTAAGTGTTACGCGCTGCTCCCCAAAGTGCTTTTGATCAATCAGTCATGTGTGGCGTCACGAAGGCCGCTATCCCACTGTGACCAGCAGCCAACGTTGCCCAGGCCACGTCCCAAGCGCCACCCCCCATGTAGTGCACTGCTTTAGACCAGGGCTTCTGATTGAGTTGTGGTATTGATGGATGTTGTCTTTCTCACCAGATCTCCCTTCCTCTGCCTGGTTAAGAAAAGGAGTAATAATACCTTTAGTAAGTAGGTGTTTGAAGAGGAGTTGGGATATGAATGTACTGAATGTACTGAGCATAGACGTGAGCCCGGAGAATTAAACAGCAGCCATGCAGATCCAATCTCAAAGTCCTCATGTGTTCCCTGCTGCCTGGTCCTGGAGATCTCTCTCTTTTTCACTTTCAAATTTCTCCTAAAATGTTCTTTCACTCACATTCTCTCACTCTCTCACACTCTTTCTCTCTTTCTCTCACTCTCTCTCTCACTCTCACTCAAAAACAAAGACCCATGGAGAAGGCCTGTCCGGAGAGCTGTGTTCATGTTATCAAAGAGCTGATTCATCAGTTGACTGTGTGGAGAGGGAGAGGCTGTGTGGGCTGGATCACCTCTGATACGCGGCTTGTTCCTTGTTCCGACAGCCTGCATGTCCCTCTCACGTGTTCTCCCTTTCTGCCAGCATTTCCCTTGACTAACAGAAATATATCTCTGCGGCCTGTTACTGGTTGTTCTTTAAGATACTGTGGCTGGGGTTCTAATATGACTACATAGGGCTATGGGCAACTCTTTAATATCTAACTAACTACAAGCGTTATCAGTTTGATTGTCCACAAGGTCACTTCCCCATAATGAGTCAGCGGCTATACCCACCCATCACAAAACATCTCCAGGGACTCGTGTTTGAAGAAATGCACTATGTATGGTGCCATTCTGAGACCCATCACATAAAAACCAATCCTGGAGAAGAATGGAGCATGAAATTAGGAGTGGCTTCTCCTGATGTTTTTTTTTTCCTTTTTGGGGTATTTTTTTTCAGAAGGCCTGACGGTTTTCCTGACTAGGGTGGAGTTGTCTACTGTTCAGTTGGGACAACCGTTCACTCTTTCGATCACACTTATAAGTATTTTCAGACATGTATTTTCAGGGGGTGAAGCCACTGTCTGCTTTATTGTTTTTCCATGTGTAAATTTCTTATTACATTAGAATCACTCAGAGCTTCGCTTGTCATGATTGGTTCTATAACATGCTAAGGCAGTCAGTGCAATGTCTACTGTCGGATTAGTTTTAAGCAAACTGCCAGACCATAAGCGGGAGTTTCTTTGGCTATGTGGCTCAAAATTTGTGGGTCCAAGTTCCCTGAAATAGATGAGACATCTAGAAGACTTCGTTGAGCGTGTGGGTGATTAGGAGACCATATTTAACATAAGAGGAAGTGTTATCCGCCGTCTTTGGTTAGGGGCTTACTTGAACTTTACACATCTCACAGCCCTCCTGGTAACATCCTGGCTCTTTACAGCAGCATGGACACTGTGCACTTTTTAGGGCAGACTTTTGTGTTGTTTGACTTGGCTCTTTTGGTCAACAGTGCCTTAACCCCCCCCCCCCCACACCGCCCATGCAGCACAAACTGGTCTTCCCTTTTATCTGAATGACTTTGCCAAACCGTTTCCTTCCGTATCAAGCTGTTTCTGATCTTAGTGGAGGGGACCTCTGCGTAAGCAATACAACATGAAAGCTTGGGTCCAAATCCTATATGTCGCATTTTATTCTTAGCAAATCGTTTTCAATATGTCATCTCTTATTGAGTAGTTGTTGCTGCCTGTCGGCTTGATTGTGCATGGTGGCAGGTAGGCTAGTGTAGAAGCTAGGGCTGTGCCGAAACCAGGGTTTAATGTAGAATCGCAATCCTTTTTTTTTTTTTTTACAATGTTGTCGCGAAACTCCGCTCACTAGAATCAATATGGTGAATGCTCAGAAGAGTGCACACACGAGGACATGATGACCAATTACAACAACCCTAACACTCAGAAGTAATTTATATGTAGCAGTTTTTTCAATATCTTGTTAACATTTTAAAGATTATTATAAGACAGAGCTTAAAGTTGATCAATGCAACAATTTAGCATAACTTAAGTTTAAAATTACACGCTTCTGCACCTTATGTTATTTTAATGACACTTTTATATATTGAAATAGATACTTTTCAGAATTTTATGCTGCTAAAGTCTGTGTTGACTGGTTAAACTGTCCTGAAGGTCAATCCTTAATATTCAATTTAGAAGTTATATAAAATTGAGTGCTTATACTTTTTTATTAGGGGATGCTAATGGGGATTAGCTAAAGATTGTCATTTGAAGACATTGCCGAATATTAGTTTTTTAAGCTCCTCAGTAAACATTGTTTCATATGTAATATTGTGAGGAATGTTTCGTATCGTGTGTGTATTGAATGTGTATCGTGATATGTAGGAGCCAAATTCCTTTTGGAGTATGTTTACAAACAATAATAATTATAATGTTTAGAAGATATATTTTTGGTTGGTTTTGTTGCCCGTTTCACTATCGTTTTACTAGGTACTTGCCACCTCAAGTAGAAGCAGGGCTGTCCACCCCTGTCGCTGGGGATGTGACCCACTTGTAAGAACCCTGATTCAGCTTTGCAGGCAGCTAATTGAGCCAGGCGTGCTAGTGTTTGGGTTAGCGCAAAACTTTCCAGGAACTGTGTTCTAGAGCGTTTGAATTAAGGATGCACTCTTGAGTAAGGCACCTTAGTCGAATGGCTTCAAGGTCGTTGCTGTCGTCTTTGAGAGTTTCACGGCAGGGGTTGGGATACATGGAGTTAATGCATGTACTGGTAACTGAACAAATTGAAGCACTCAAAGTCGGAGCCAGCTAAAGTCATATAGCTCTAACCAAACAGCCATGCCGAGTGCTTGTGACTTTGTGATAGACAAGAAAGAGGCAAAGAAATAATTCTAAATATTAAACACGTAAGACTAAACCCTAATGACATCTACTTTGTAGTAGCCAAAGTACTTTTATTAATACACATTATGTTTCTTATACATTCAGTCTTACCGCTATTAGGAAAAGCATTTCACTGGTATCTGATGCCTGTCAAAAATGAACACATGACAAATTAAATAGAATTTAGTGCACAAAGGTAGTTGGCCGGGGATGATGGTTCCTTATGGGATTATAGTACAATTCCTTTTGGCCCAGTTCAGTCCAATGCTTATTCACAATCAGGTCATTTGGGACATTGACATCAAATTACATAGATGTAATTGATGTGGCTGTTTATTAACAACCCAAATTTGAAAGTGACAAGAATTCCTCTGTCTCATCGGAATCAAATATTTACCTGACATAATGCATGACTATTAGCTGAATGCTCTGCAACATGTGTTGGTCAAATCTCTTGTCATAAATCCTGTTAGAAGATAATATCAAAGATGACAAAGAGGGCGTTGATGACTGCAGTGTAGGTAGCAGAAACATTGTGTGTCATTCTGATATTGGCCCGCGTTGATGCAAATAATTGGCATTCTTCGTGCATTCTTATCACGCTCGGCTGAAGTGCGATTCAAGAGGCCCGTAGGTCCCAAAGGTGCATGAATGACAGCCGGCTGTGCCTGTACAATCCTAAAAATGCTGTTTGACTCGTCTCATTCCAGAGAACTTCTCAGTCAGCGGGCCTGAGGGATCCAAAACCGAGTCTGTGGTCAACCTGCAGCCCCAGGCGTCCCTGAGCTCCATCCAGTCCAGCTCTCCAGGACCCAAACGTTCTGGCAACACCCTGAAGAAGTGGCTGACCAGCCCTGTGCGTCGTCTGAGCCACGGGAGTAGCATCAAGAAGTTCCCCAGCAAGCACAAGAAAAGGGATGGCCGCAAGAGCATCGACCTGGGGCCTCCCGAGTTGGAATCTGGAGAGGTAGTTTTATTAGTTCAGCTTAGATCCAGAATAACATTCCCCGGGTGGGGAGATTCACCTTGGTTTGGAGTTGACCCGGTTAAATGCAGTCCCTGTTGTGTCCCACAACATTTTTTTTTTTCACTCTGTCCTTTCTCTGCTCTGTGCACTAGCTTTAGTCACTAGCAAGGTTTTATTCCAATTGGTGTTTTCCACATAAATTATTGTTTTTACAAAATGAATAAATGTGTGAAGCAGTAGTGTAATTGAAAAGTCATTTTTAGCTTATGATGTGGAGTATTCAAATGTAAATCATAAGATCAGTGTTTCCCTCACATTCAACTATACTAATTTAAGCAAAAAAACTATAAATAACAAATGTCCCTGCTATGCTATTTGCTCCTGCTCTCATGCTAACAGGACCCATATTTGTTCCATGTATTAGATGTTTCAGAGCTAGCACTCCTGACTACACTGTTTCACCAAACATCAAGCTCTGTATTAGTGAGTCAGTTGAGTTAGTTCAGGGCAACACCAACACCTCGACATCTGTGGGTCCCGAGGTGAGGTTTAAGAAGTGGTCTAATCCTCTCACCCAATTTCTCAACCCTCCTGTGTCTAAACAGTTCCCAAAGTCTCTAGTATGAGGTGTACCATCTAATGGTTGCATCAAATGTAAATGGGAACCTTTCAAGCAATCCTAAGCAGCTCTGTGCATTAAAACTGCAGCATAGTAATCAATCACTTCCCATTTAGTTGATGAATATCAGTCCCATGTTGTGCTGGGCTCTAGCGCTGCTGAATGTTTTAAATGCCTCCCAGAAGAATGAAGTGAGAGTGGTGAAGCACGTTGCCTCATAACAATAACCACATGCTACTATACAGCTGCAGGATCATTTCACAGCCACAGAAAATTCATTTTTTTGGGTTCTGACAGCTAGCGTGGCCCAATGATTATATGCCTGAAGGAATGGTCACAAAGTGCTCCATGTGTTCCAGTCATTGGGACTGTAATTGGTCCCAAACGACCTCATGTTCCCTATATAGTGCACTATTGCTGGTGGACAGTTGTGCACAGGGAAAGTGTCATTTGGGATGTAGCCCCCGGGGCTGCAGTGACTTCCTCCTGGCTGTGTGTCGCCCAGTGTGATGTCAAGACAAAGGGAGGCACTATGGAGGAGTGCTCCCCATGAACCCCAGGACAATGGCCCACATTAACCTTCCTCCCGTACCCCTCCTCCCCACACAGAGGGCCAGGAAGGAGGGCACCCTGTCCAAGTCCTCCTCCGGAATGCAGAGTGGAGGGGAGGAGGAGCCAGAGGACGACTCCCACACCCCCCTGCCACCCCCCATGGAAATAATCAAGGACCCGTCGTCCCAGGAGGAGAAGGTAAGGCTCCTCCTCCCTTTTTGTTGGCGCTACTTAATATCCCTCTAACCCCAATAAGGGTGGCTATTTTTGACAAAAATCAAGTGCACTACATGGCGAAAGGGTGCCCTTTGTTACTCAAACCTAGTGTTCCTTTCGATTCGTCAAAGCGGTGTGCTCTATTCAAGCCACGTTGGCCACAGACAGTCTACTATGTCACTCGGCACAGGCCCATCAGAGTTGTTGTGCCCCACTTCCAAGCCCTCATCCAACACAGCTTGTCTGTCTGGTAATATGCCACTAACTACCAGGTGTGTATACGCCAGGAGATGTCTGCTTGTCTGTCTGGTAATATGCCACTAACTACCAGGTGTGTATACGCCAGGAGATGTCTGCTTTGCTCAGTGCGAGGCATTACGTTTGTGGTTTGGTTTACAGCTCGAACAACATCCTCTGTCACGCTCAACGCTAAAGACAGTAGCCCACCTCGACTTGGTTCCCCAATGGCGCCATGTTTCTTTAGTCGTGCACTTCATTTGAACCCTTCGAGCTCTATAGCGGTTCACAATGGTGTGCCAATTAGGACACACCCTTTCACACTGAAATCACCCCGACTTACTAACATGGGTTGTTGTATTATTCCTGTAGCACATCAAATTGCTCTCATATAGGTAGCCTTTTGTAGCCACGACATGGTTGTGACTGAGTTCTTACCTAACCTCTATCTCTCTGTCTCCATTCCCTTCCTCATCTTCCTCCATCCTGCTTCTAACACACCCTTCCGGCCCCTTTCCCTTCCATATAAACCACTCCTCGCAGTCCTCTGCACTGCTTACTGCCCGCCAGGGCTCCTCTGATGTCCCCAGCGCTGCAGAGCTTGTCAGTGCTATAGAAAAGTTGGTCAAAACCAAGATGGTAAGTGTGGCAGGTGAAGCGATTACGAAACGACATTGTGCAAACTGCAATATCTGTACACTTCCTCTGCACGGTGATAAGTCGCTGGCCACCACTTAATAGACACTCTCTCTTCCTGCTGAAGGCCGGTTCTCACTTCCCTTCTCAAAAGAAGCCAACCTCGTTAGGCTGAATGGAAAGTGCTACATGGAGGGGTTTATCAGATGCTCATGTTATCGGGCTGAACATTTGGCACATATGTACAGTGCAACCCAGTCCCTTTGCTATGTAGTGCACTATATTTGACCTGAGTCTCGGGTATAAAGTAGCCCACTACATAGGGAATGTGGTGCCATTTGGGACGCCGTGTCTTGCAACATTGATTAGGTAAAAAAAGATGATGCAGCATGACAGATCATGTGACACAACATCTTAGTTATACTGCACAATAGCTTCCTTGTAAATAGTAACACGGATGATAAACTCTTGTTCCGTTTACAGAGACAAAGGACTTTTCAGCGTTGTGCATCTGGAGTACAGCAGAAGGGAGGGTTTTGGGATGTTAAGTTGGGATGTTAGGGCTTAACATATGGCTTTTGGTGGCTATTTAACAGAGAGATCTGAGAGTAAGAAACTGATCTTAACAGAGATCAGTTTCTCTCTCCCTCACCCTGGGTGAGCTTGACCTTGGGATCCCTAAATGTATATGTTCTCTCCTTTTCTCTCATCAGAATCTGGAGCCAGGTGCCTACCCCAGCTTTCCCACGTTGACCCCTCCGGAGCAGACCAGCCCAGCCCTTCCCAGGAACCCTGAACTGGAGCAGAAAGCCAAAGCTCTACGTGGAAGCATGTACGACCCATGTAGCTTAGCTTTTAGATCCATCCCAACTCTCTCTTTTCCCCAAGTGGGCGGTGGCAAACTCCCTCATGGATCTCACTATTTGCACAAATGCTTTTAAGTCCTTGAGGTGAAGTGATCGTGAGCACATTGGTGAGGTGGTCGAGGATCTGATGTGTAGCATTGTTCACGTGACGCACGCACTTGGCCACTTGGCTGAGGTTTCAGTACCTAGTTTGTAAAGTTTCTTCTTCAGAGAAATTCCTCCTTTGTGTATTTGGCTCATTAAACATGGGTGTCTTCTTCCTCAGGTTTGTCCTCAATGAGCTGGTACAGACGGAGAAGGACTATGTCAAGGACTTGGGGATTGTGGTGGAGGTGAGTTATCCTGGAGGGTGCTTCTTAAGCTGCAATGCCCAGAGAGTATGACAAAGACATCCCAGTAACAGGGGAGAGTATGTTCAGTCACTGCTCTCATTTTCAGATTCTTACATCTCTGACACTGCATCCAAATGGCACCTCATTCCCAATTTGGTCAAAAGTAGTGCAACTACACTGTGAATATGGTTGTGTTTGGGACACTTCCCAAACTAAAATAGCAGACAGACTGTTCCAGTTGTCCTCCTACTTGGATTGTGTCCTTGAGGAATTATGTCAAAGTCACAAAGACTCCCAGACTACTTACCCTGACCATTCACACTGACTACTCCATAAAGAAAATCATTTCCATGGGCTGTTTCTTACTGTACGTAGTGAGATAAGCGTGTTAAATTTTTTCTCCCATTCAGGATGGCGTCCTAATAGCTACACAGTGCACTGTAGGCCCATTCTGAAGTAGTTCCCCGTAATTTGGAATGTGCTGCCATTTGTGATGTGTTCTGCGATTTTAACCATCTTCATTAATCCTACACAATATTCATCGACATTCTTTCCTTGCAACGTTCATTATCTGACCTTGATGTTCTCTGTGCCGAGTCACATGGACTCCACGACTCTAACTGATGGTGTTTCCTCCTCAGGGATTCATGAAGACAATAGACGATAAGGGAGTACCGGAAGATATGAAAGGAAAAGACAAAATTGTATTTGGGAATATTCACCAGATCTACGACTGGCACAGAGAGTACGTTTTGTTTCCAGTCTTCTGTCTTTGGCTGTTCCTCAAAGGCAGAATGTTCCCTATGTTGTGTGCTCATTCAGACCAGAGCTGTATAAGACCTGATTATAAATGTGTTGCTGTGATACTGGGGAGATTTCACATACAGAGCATATTTTATCATTTAGTCTAGAAAAACTGGTCACTCATCATCGCGTCAGCACTGCTTTGGCTTGCTTTGTTGCACAACAGAGTGATGAGAGAGAATTCTTTCCTCCCACAGATTTTTTGTTGGTGAACTGGAGAAATGTCTTGAAGACAACGAACACCTTCCTGAGCTTTTCATTAAGCATGTACGTGACTGGGTCTTGTTTGTTTTACTGTACAGCTCAGTATGTTGGATTGTGCATGGTGAATGCAGTTCTACAACATCACTTCAGACACTTAACTGAAGTATAAGTGAAACTAAGTGGAAAGATTAATCACATTTTCTAACATTGTAGTGGAAAATAAGTGCGGAGGTGAGATACTAATGCTATGCTTCTGTTATTCAGGAGAGGCGACTACACATGTATGTGATTTACTGCCAGAACAAACCCAAGTCTGAGTTTATTGTTGCAGAGTATGACTCATTCTTTGAGGTGAGCTATATTACTGAAGAATCTCTGAGAGTGGCTATGCAGAGTGATATATTTCACTGTTAAGGGGACTTATTCTAATGTCATCTAATCCCACTTTAGGGAGTACAGCAAGAGATCGGCTCAAGACTGGGCATAAGTGACTTTCTCATAAAGCCAATTCAGAGAATCACCAAGTATCAGCTACTCCTTAAGGTAAGGCCAATACACAGGTGTCTTATGTGGTTGTGGATTGTAACCCATTCAAAAACATTAAAGGCTGAAAAGTCTCTTGTTTAAATTAAAGACATTTTTACAGAACATTTATTAGTTTGTCTGATATTAAACCTTTTTTTATAGTTTTTTCATAATTCCAAGCAAGACACCAAAATACAAACTCTTATTTGTCATTTAGGTCTCGAGTTGAAATTTTTGTTGTCTGTTTTAGGATTTCTTGAAATATATTTCCAAGGCTGGACTAGATTGCCAAGAAATGGAGGTAACATCAATAATAAACTTATTGTACATATTGACTATGACTATGTATATATAACTTTCTCAAAATACCAGTTTCTCCCCAAATAAATCATCTTTGGACGATTCCAAAAAATCAGAAGGGAAAACCCAAGAATTCCAGAAATCCTCCTGGTTTCAGAAATCTTCCAACTTGGATTTCTGGAAAGCTTAGTATGTGTTATGAATTTCTTCCCCATTTTCAAATGTTTTCTTGTTTTTATTCCAGAAAGCCGTTAGTTTAATGTCCCAGGTCCCCAAGCTGTGCAACGACATGATGAATCTTGGCAGACTACAAGGCTATGAGGTACATTTTATGTCATTTATTTAGTTGGCTAGAATATGCCACTCATTTACAACTGTCACTTGGTCATGGGTTGTAAAAGCGGTATTGTTGAGGGTCTCTGAAAATTGTGTACTATGTCATTTATGTGACAATATGTTTCTCATGTCGTCAAACCACTTGCGTCCAAACTGGGATTTCTATGGCTAACTGAGGCATTGTGAGGATTGGAAATATAGGTTATACACATTAAAACAACATATTACACATCCAGATGAAAAATAGGTTTCATACTTGCACAGAAAGTTACTGCCAAGATTGACTGTGATTTATGGATTGTTTCAATCCAAGTTTACCTTGTGAAAATGGGGACTTTCTAATAGAGCTTTGATAGATTTATTACTGGGTTCTTAACTCAAACAGATCTTAGCTTAGTGTCTAGGGATTGTTTTCCACAGGCATTAAAGTGAATCTGACTAAATCAAATCTCTGAACTAGAAAATAGTGGGGAAATTAAAGCACTGTGTTTAGGTCTGCTTTCCAAAGAGCCCCCTAGACCCTGCCTAATGCACTACTTTTAACCAGTCCTATGGGTCCTTTGTTAAAAGAAGTGCACTTAAAAGGCAATAGGGTGCTTTTTGAGACAACTGTCACTTGGCCATGGGTTGTTGCTCATGACGTCAAACCAATCGCATCTAAACTTGGAATTTCATGGCCAACTGAGGCATTGTGAGGATTGGAAAATGTTACCAGAGTCCTATGGGTCCTTTGTTAAAAATAGGGCACTTTATAGGCACTATGGTGCATTTTGAGACATTAACCCAGGGTTCCAGTACAAGCAGCCGCTTGTTAGCTTTATGAAAATGATTGGTGGACTGGGTAATGCTCCGGCGTTGACTGACTGCGGGCCAGCTGACCCTGCTTCACTCTGCAGTGTTGATAGATGCTGATCCTGTGTGTGTGTGTTGGGTCCCCTAGGGTAAGCTGACCAGCCAGGGGAAGCTGCTTCACTCTGCAGTGTTGATAGATGCTGATCCTGTGTGTGTGTGTTGGGTCCCCTAGGGTAAGCTGACCAGCCAGGGGAAGCTGCTTCAGCAGGAGACGTTCTTCGTGACAGAGCAGGACACGGGCGTGCTTTCACGCAGCAAGGAGCGCAGGGTCTTCCTGTTTGAGCAGATCGTCATATTCAGCGAGCTCCTCCGCAAGGGCTCGTCTACGCCCGGCTACCAGTTTAAGAAGAGCATCAAGGTCAGTCTTTTCAGGGGAAAAACGGAAAAAAAACTGCAGCGTTAGTTATTGTAGGAACGTTTTTTTTATTTATTTATTTTTACCTACAATATGTTTAATCTTCCTGAATATAAAAAAAAATTCTGTTTTAAAAATGTTTGCTTTGTGCCTTAAGGTTCCAGGCACAAGGAGGCCATTTACTAGGTGGATAATCAGCTGTGAAACAATGAGTTGTTTGTGTTTGCGTCGTGACAGGTGAGCTACCTGGATTTGGTAGAGCACGTTGACAACGATCCGTGCAAGTTTGTGCTCTCGTGTCGAGGCTCGGCAGAGCGCTTCACCCTTCAGGCACCCAGCCTGGAAATCAAGCAGGTGTGGGTCCAACACGTCAGCCAGGTCCTGGACGCCCAGAGCAACTTCCTTTCTGGTGAGAAAACTTCCTGCCTGTCAGCCGCCTCCATTGTCATTAGCCATTGTTAGATAGTCCTCAAATCTTCCCCAATGGTGGTCTTGGAGACATTCTAGGAATATTCGGTATTTCATGCTAATTATGCCTGGTTTCGGTAATCTTCCTGAACGGTTCTGGAAAAAATTAAATATTTGGGGGTAGTCCTTTTTTTCCCAACCCTGAACATTACAGCCTGAACACGCGCTGTTCGATATGTATCATTGCGCACAATGATAGGATCACAGAACACTAATTGAATGGCAATTCATGTAATTATTTAATATGATATGTATGACCCAACATCCACAGCCTTGCAGTCTCCGATTGAGTACCAGAAGGAGAAAGGTGGATCTCACTCCCTCACCAGAAACCAGTCAGGCGCCCGCACCCCCAGTTCCAACAGCAGGCCCCTTTCCTCCGCCTCTGTGGGGGCCGAGAAGCCCCCCCTGGCAGCACCAGGACGGTCCCCGATGCCTCTCAAGCTATCTACCTCCAACGGAAGCCCTTGCTTCGACCACACGAAACACGGCGAACGCTATGACTCCAACAGGGTGAGTCCCGTTGCCGTCCGCTTTGTCTCTTTCCCAGAGCCACCTGCCCGTACCTTTTGCTCCAGCGGTGCAGAAAGGAGGAATGCTGCAGGTGTGAAACCAGGCTGTTAATAGGCGTTACGGTCGGGCCTGTTTAGCGACATTTGCACAAAAGACGTTCTGTTCCAACTTGCCCACAACAACTTCCTGCGTCAGCCTTTAGGGAATGAGTCAGCATTTCGGAGGACTCTGGGCAGTCTGCGGTGCACATTGTCTGTCCCGGGGTTGTGTTCATCTGCCGTAGTAACGAAATCCACTTTCCTCTTCTTCCACCCCCCCCCCCCCCCCCCCCCCCCCCCC
>JACXGK010005282.1:0-24883 GCA_016801125.1 Novumbra hubbsi | reverse complement strand
CTTCAAGAATGGCGTGAGAAAAAAGGAATTTCCTACAAACGTCCCCCCATGCCGGTGAGGCCCCTTGGGACCCGGAGGACCGTGGCCCTTCCTCAGCCTTACTGGGCCAGTATGGAGGATGACGACGTGGAGGCCAAGTCCCTTGTCGGTGCAGTAGACCAGTGCCTGGCTGCCTGCATCAAACTGCTGGATGAGGTATGGCAGAGTATTTAGTTAGATTTAACGAACTCCAAAGTGTGGCTTGACTGTTGCTCAAATAAGGTTTGCTGAAGGGTTTTAAGAAATCATACAGTGGTATACAGGGTTTTTCTTGGCTCAAAACAAGGTGTTACCACCGTGGCTCAACAATAACGATGGCCCCGGTTCAGTAAAATGTAAAGTAGAGAATATTAAGACTTGCAACGCACTGTCTCGTTTGGTCCCCGGAGAAACAGATGGAGATTGAGAAGGAGAAAAAAAAAAGGAACTATTGCATTGTAAACTCGACCTCTTCCAGTTGTTTGGTAATCTGGAACACGTGTATATAATTACAGGGCAGCTCTTAGCAACTCCAATCAGGAGTTGAATAGTGATGTGACTGATTGTTTGTCTAGAATTGTTTTTCAATAAAACATTCAAAAACCTGCGCATTTCATTTATGTGGCTGATATTCAGTTTTCTGGGCTCTTGACTGTGCTGGTCAGGAAATTAAATGCAGATGTGCAATGAGAGATTGCAAGACTAATTACAACCGCATACCACGTAACAAAGAAGATGACCGGCAGTTTGCCTTGGTCCCCCAGAGATTAATGAGTTGGTATGTTTTAAAGGTAACCCAATTTAACACTTTTTTTTTTTTTATTCTCAAACCTGAACATTTATAACCATCACATAAAGTTGCTAAAATTAGAATCAGATGCACCAAAAGAAGTGTTAATTATTGCATAATCATTAGAGTTACTTGGGACGTCTATAAACATTAGATACGTGGTCTGGTTTGATCTCAACCATATGGTTGTGTTTTACATTATGCCGAGATTATGAGACTTATTCCTGGCCCTCAGAAGAAATATGATCAGTTCCCGTAAATCTGTGTGGGGTTGCAAAGCCATTTCCAAGCATTCTGAATTGCAATATTTAATCGTTTGGGGGAAAAACATTTTGAGTAAGAATTTCATGGAAGTATTGTGTGGGACTTGAGCTGGGCTAGGGAGTGTTTGGTATGCTTTTCTGAGGAAGATAACGATATGTTACACCCAAATGTGCTCACACATTGTTCTTATGTTGCATCCGTTTACTTTAGGTTTATAGTCTTTTCTGTTTTGTTACTTTTGTTACTTATTTGGTTGCTGTTAGATAGGCAGAGGATAGATTTGGGGAAATGGAGAAGTACTAGGAGGTTAGTCAAAAAATAGACGTGCATGCTTATTGTTCTTTCACTGACTTTTAGTAATGTCTCAAATGCCCCACCCTGTAGGGCTGCCCATCCACCCAGGTGCAGGAGATGTTGTCCAGGGTTCCCATGGCTGAGAAGTTCTCCAAGTACTGGATCTGCCAGGCCCGTCTGATGGAGCGCCAGGACAACCTGGATGTGCTGCCTCTGTTTGAAGAGGCAGTACGTGTGGTGCTAGAGGTGACTACCTCTCCCATCAGATGGATTTGTAAAGGCCCCTTTTCAACTGAAATGAAAGCTAATTGCATGTTTACTTGTTAATATGGTTGATATGCTCTTTATTGAGCAACAATTGTATTAGTCAAGCAGTCAAAATTATATATTGGCTGTTTGAGTCAATTTTCTGATTTGCAACCTGTATGTTTAGGCGAAGTTGAGGGGGTCACAAACACTTATGAGAGGTCACTCGCAAGTGTGACACTGACAGCTGCTCTTGTGTTCCAGTCATCGTTGGGTGTACATTGTTTGGTGCCGATATACAGGCTAGTCACCCCAAATTTCTTAATATAATCTTATAATAAGATTTCCAATCTAATATACTGTAGGTATCTTAGCCAGAACACAAGGCCATATGATGGATCATTTTCAAACTTAATTTTCAAATGATTTTGTGATTTTCTTTTATGCCCTCCCTTAGAATACAAATCTAAAAAGATGTCCTTTGGGAGACTTGTGTACTGTTCATCAGATACAAATTGCTTTTAGGGTCTTGCGCTGTGTTTTCAAGTTGTCCATTTGTTTCTAGAAGGAATCATTCTTAAGTAATTCTTGTTATTTTTTATTGTATTGCTTTATTGGTATTTATTCGAAGGTAATAGTGTGTTAATGAACAAAATCCCTTATGGTCCTGGTAAATAACTTGTAGGCCTATGTCTTTCACTATCTCTCTAACCATCATCTTCCTCCCCTACCTCCCCGTTCTTACTTTAAAACACCCTGTAGCATGAACTTGTGCTACAAGCATCCGTTAACAACAAACTCTTAACACAATGTGTTTAATAAGAAACAGCTACATCGACTGTTAGAGATGGTCATGTTTTTTTTTCCTAACAAGCCAACATATCTAAAACTCCCCCCCAAATAATCATTGGCATTACTTAACCTTGGCTAATGCAATGACACAAAGGACTGGAATTGTCCTTAACCAATGCAAATGACTGTACACTGTACACTATGCTTCACTATAGTTCAATAAAGCCATTATTTCCATGACGTTGTAGGGTGCCAGGTTGGCACATTTTCTCAGACACTGTTAACCTTAAAAAATATAGCACGTTTCTTTTTCTGTGCGATTCAATGAGTTTTATGAAAATGCAGAAGGGCAATGACATTGCTGTGAACTCTGAATATTGTGGTTTGCTTAACCTGTGAAATGCTGAAAGTTCTGGAATGGGGAAATCCATCATTTTGATGGCACATTTCAAAACCATATTAAACTACATGTATAGGCAAATACATATGTTCCTTCAGCATGCACAACACACGACAGGCCGGCTGTTTCTCTCCTATAGGCCTATGTCTCGTATTATAGCAAAAAAAAATTGATTATCATGCATGTATAAATGAGAATTTACCTTCACATTTTATTATTCTCATCTTACTTTGACCACAAATCGACTTTTACAAATCAAATAAATATGTTCAAAACTTAATATGGCCCATGACAGTTTGCCAGGCCATGTGCACGGCATATTTTATAGGACCTTATTCAAGTTTATTTTATTTTTGTTTTTAAAATTGTGATAAAGTTTTGATCCTGAATGGAAATGGAGTAACATTTTAAGGAGTTATGGCGGTACTGTGATGTTTTTTTTGTTTATTGCTGAAGTGTGCTTTTTTTTTAGAAGAAGGTACCATTTTTACTTTTGAAAACCTGCATAAACTCTAATCTGTGTGTCTCTTCTCCTTCAGCCAGTGGATGAGCTACGGACTGTTGTGTTTGATATGCTGAAAAAGAAGGAAGAGCGACAAGGTGATGTAAAGTAAATGATTGTTTAATGCGGGGGTCTCCAAACCGTTCCACGGAGGGCCGAGTGTCTGCAGGTTTTCACTCTCACCTTGTACTTGATTGATTAATTATGTCACTGATTGGTTAGGTCTACCCTCATCTAGTTATTTAGGTCTGAACCTGGAACACATTTACAGGAAAAAAATAAAACCTGCAGACACACGGCCCTCTGAGGAACAGTTTGGATACGCCTGGTTTAATGCTTCCGTTTCTGTTATTCTTTTTTTGATTACTCATTATGTTGATTTCCCCAGTAGATTTTTAAGCCTATTTAAAAACAAAAGTCTTTGTAATTTGGCAGATGCTTTTATGAACTCTCACCCAGTAAAGGGAACATCTCTGCCTGCACTCATTGTGAGTCAAGGTTACTAAACATTGTTAGTGTTTACAGCACTACTCATCTGTCACTAGGCTTAGGATCTGTGTCAGGCTCATCTTGGAGGCTTCGGCTGTATTTTTTCAGGCCGTACCAGGCACTACAGTATTCTGTTTCGACTCCGCTAGTGCTAACAACATATCCTGTGAGGCTTATGGCCTTAGAAATGAACAATCTCTTTACATTGTACCATACACTTCCTAATATCTGGAATATAGCTAAGGTGTTGACTGAATACTATACTGACAAAAGTATTGGGCCTTAATCATTGAGTTCAGGGATTTCATTCAGTCCCATTATCACAGGTGTATAAAATCAATCGCCTAGCCGTGCAGTCTGTCTTTACTGCCTAAACATTTGTGAAAAAAATTTGTTTTAAAGAGCTCACTGTATTTGAGCGTGGTGCTGTAAGAGGATGCCACTGTTGGATAGAGGCAGCAGGTGAACATGTCTTCCCTCCTAGATATCCCGCACTCAACGTGGTGTTATTGCAAAGCGGTTAGAAGCCACTAGGTGTCAGACCACGTAACACAGAGCGAGGTCGCTGAGGCACATGGTGCGTTTGAGGCGCCAACACTCTGCTGACTCAATAACTGCCGAGTTGGAGGGGAGCCAACCACTAATGCTTATGGGTTTAGAATGGCGTGTCATAAAACCTCCTGCAGGTATCATGTATACGTGTCCCAATACTTTTGTTTGTACGATGTATGTTACTTTTACTGCTTCCAGGTCAGTCTCTTGTAGCGCCGGATGAAGAAGAGCACCAGTTGCAACCTGATTCCCAACCGGAGCTCGCGGCCACACCAGCGCCCGTGAAAGCCCTTATTCGTGGTGAGAGAGGAGTATCCTCTGTGGTCAAGTACAAGATCACTACCACGCCTGGGTACGTTTTATTTTCGAATGACTCAATTCTGAGAATGTGCCTGTCATTTCTTAGGGAAACAGGGAGTAAATGTCTTCATCATTTAAGAATGTCAGTCACTTGTTGTTAGTTGGAGACCGTTCAAACCAAACGGAGACTAGTAGTAACGCTGCTGTTGATAACAGGAGGGCAGCTTCAGCATTTCCTCTGTTAAAATCATTCACCGGGTTTGTTTGAATAGGCCACGTACATAGTGCACTTGGTTTAACCAGAGGCTGACAAGCTTTACTCTTTGAAGTGTGCACTATTTTTGACTCCTACCCAAAGCCATCATCATGTGTACACTCTGTTCTGTATTGTAACCTGTTCTCTGATCTTTCCTAACCCAGTGGCTTTAGGAGCCAGCAGAGGGAGCGGGGCGTGGCCCGCGTGGTAGACGGACAGGGGCTCAGGTTTTTCACACCTGTGCGTCGGTCTGTGAGGATTGAGGGGACTGCTCTCCAATACCCCTCCTCTCTCCAGGAACACGATGTCTGCGTGGCCTCTTTCAGTGATCTGATGGCCCAGGAGGAGAGAACCTTGGAGGAGGTGAAAGAGAGCAAGGGTGACCAACAGGGGGGAGAATTGGCTATTCCTGCCCCGATTGGACACTTGTATGTGTACAGAGAGAATGAGGCACTGAGAGACCAGGTTAATATCCAACTGGTCTATGCCGAAGAAGACTAAAGGGCAATGTCTTTATACTCTAAAATCGTTTTCTGTCCTGGTTTCTTCACTGCCTATAAACCACAGTTCATCCCTCTGGGTACGGCTTTTACTCATTCAAATCGTTTGATTGGTACACTCATTAACAGAAATGCCAAGGAGTTTTCTGTTAAACACAATCTTGTTGTCCGCTGTTGTTTTTAAAGTTTGTTTAACCGTGAATACAGTGGACCATTGAATATGCTCTTAATCAAAACGTATATCATACAGAATCCTGCAGGAGTAACTGTTTGTCTGTGTGAACAGGAGACCACCATCTGAAGCGCATTGTCAAAAGTTTCAAACTTGACTGTTAATCTTTATCAAACAGAAACAACGATGAAATGTTTTTTTGGTTTTTTTTACTTTTGTGTTATTGACATCTGCTTATGGTATATAAGAACCATAAATGTACATATTTATGTAAATTAAACGATGAACTCTGATCTTTTTTGTGTTTTTTGTCTGTTGTATTAAAGAGCGAGTTAAGCAAGGATTTTTCCCTCGGTTCCAAGGGCAGTGAAGGGGCAACGTCCCTCGCAGACGATGCCAGAAAGGGGTCAGCAAGGAATAATACCAACCCTTGAAAAAGTAAAATTAATCTTCTGAGTTAGGACAGAATTATCACAAATTCTCGTAAGTCACTTTGCAGCTGCTAAACGATAAATGTAATGCAAACTGAATAATGATTGGGTCATTGTTTTTTTGTTACGTTCTAAGGTTTAATTAACTAGAACATTTACTATAATTTAGGCAAAATCAGTAGGCAGGGCAATGTGTTATCTTTATGTTAGTTTTAAGACCAGCAAACCATAGCCCTGACTCGGTAAACACATACATCTCCAAGATGTCTGGGGATGATCAGAACATCTTAAACATATCACGTTCTATTTGGGACGTCTTATTTTGGTCTTACAAAGGTTGTGTAGTGAAGTGTTTGGGTTATTCATCGGGAAAAGGTTGTATATGTCTCAAATGCATCGCATTCTATTTGAAACATCTTATTTCAATCGTTTTAACGTGGTATTTGTTCGATTGTGTTTTCTTCAGTGGTTCCATCCCCCTGTTCATGCAGTGACAGGTTGCTCTTTATCTTATAACCAGAGGAAATGTTCATAAAATGTCAGATTTGTATAATGTCAATGCTCAACCTGAAAAGTTTTTACTTGGTTTTCAGAATTCTGTTGTTTTGCTTATTGTCCAAATGCTTGAACTAACAGAACTTGTCAACCTTCATATCTGCAGAAACGTATCAAATGTATTTGTATAGCCCTTTTTATAAGCTGTCACAGAGAGCTTCACATACACCAATAGAATTGCACCTAAAACCAACCCCCAAGGAAGACCAAGAAAAGCTCCTTGGAAAACTATTTGAGAAAAAATGGAAGTTCCCCTCCTGCTGAGATGGTCGGTGACACATGTGGAGACCAGAGGCTAAACATAGTCATGCATTAGGAGTTGAGATAGAAATGAAAATGGATGTTGAAACATCTGTAGATTTATATGCTCTATTAAAAAAAGCAGTATTTTGGTTCACACCAAACTGGCTAATTGGAGCTTAACAAATAACACTGAACTAAGAATATAATTAAGTCTTTCATTCTTTATCAGCAACAAAGTACAAAAGCAATGGGTTGATTGGAACATTAGAACGGTAGAATCACACACAATGCCAAGGTGCCCTCAAATAATAAGTGTTTTTTTCAAGAGACATCACAAAACAGAAAATCACAGCTCTTCGTTAGTGAACTTAATTGTCATATGTTGGAAAAGAATACCATGAGAAATATACTAGCTACAGAAACTAAAGCAATAGAAGAAAATACACCATTCATGGTATGAAGTTCTGCTTTGACCCCCTCTGAGGAAGCATAGCTGAGGGTGGACGCATCTAAGGCAGCGCAGCACATCATACAGGCCACAAACTCTCCAGCCTCCTGGCCACAAATGTCTCCAGCTAGCATTCTTCAGCACTCTCCCCTTGCTGCTCAGAGAGAAGACTAGGTAAATAGTTACTCTTTAGTATGAAATTTGAATAACCCTGAGTTAATAAAGTAAAAATGGAGTATAGCTAAAAGTCAGTAAGGGTGAGGTAATCTATATTAAAGTCCCCCTCCAGTATTATAACCTTTTTAGCGGTTGTGACAACCTGCTGGGCCTTTGGCATGATTTGATTTTGTCTCTTTACTGTGTCAATTACATAGGTGCAACTTGAGGTGGGCTGGGTCCTAATTAGATTAGATTAAACGTTATTGTCATTGAACAGTACAAGTACAGTACAAGTACAGTACAACGAAATGCAGTATGCATCCAACCAAAGGTACAGATGCTCCAACGTATGGGCCTATAAATGAAGTGCAGTGTATGGATGCGCAAATGGCATAGTTAGGTAATGTGCAATATAACGATGTACAAAGTGCAGATGTGCAGTTGGCAGCACAAACAGAATGCATTAGTGCAAGGGTCAGATGAGGTGTCCAGGTGTAAATATGCAATAAGTACGAACAGTATACATTGTGCAAATGGCAAGTAATGAATAAGGTAGCATGTGCAGAGCAGGAGGTAGTGGAGGAGGTATCGGGACACAAAGTTCAGTAGGGTAACAGTAGCTGGGCAGAAACTGTTCCTAAGCCGGCTGGTGCAGGAATTAAGAGACCGTTACAGCTTGCCAGATGGCAGAGGGGCGAACAGTTTGTGACTACGGGGTCCCTGATGATTCCACGCGCTCTCCGCAGACAGCACTTGTGCTGGAGGTCTTTGATGGCGTGGAGCTGGACACCAATGATGCGCTGGGCGGTTTTCACCAGCCGCTGCAGGGACTTCCTGTCGGAATAGCACCCGTTGTACCAAACTGTGGCACAGTTAGTCAATATGCTCCAGACCGTGCAGCGGTAAACGTTTACCAGGATGTTTGTAGATAGGCGGGCCTTCTTTAACTTTCTTAAAAAGTACCTTGCTTGAGGTGTTGAAGGGCCAGGAGAGGTCCTCGGACAACCAGGAATTTGAAGCTGGCCACACGTTCCACCGTGGTCCCATCAATGAGGACTGGGACATGGATGCAGCCTTTAGACTTCCTGTACTCCACAATCAGTTCTTTAGTCTTCTTGGGGTTGAGGGCCAGGTTGTTGTCTGCGCACCAAGCCACAAGGCACTTGACCTCCTCTCTGTAGGCTGACTCATCGTTGTCGCTGATCAGACTAAGATGTCCATGAAGACCACAGCCAGCTGCCCAGCACATGATCTAAGCACACGTCCATCAGCCAGCTGCCTTGTGTGCGTTCTGCCAAGTGCAGAAGACACCTCCGCGATGGACAGACTGAGGGGGACGACATCTGGGTGGAGCTTCAATTTTGTGGCTGGGTCTTTGTTGTCCCTGTCGAAGCGGGCGTAGAAGGTGTTTAGCTCGTTCATGAGGGAGACATCAGTGGCTGAGGTGGTGGGGTGTTTAGGTCGGTAATCAGTGATTGCTTGAATGCTCTGCCACATGCGTCGAGGGTCAGAGTTGTTATGGAAATGCTCCTCAATCCTCTGTTTGTGGGTGTGTTTGGCCATCTTGATGCCCCTTTTCAGGTTTGCCCTGTATGGGTTGTAGGCCTCTGTATCTCCGGATCTAAAAGCAGCATCGCGTGCCAATCAGCAGCAGTCGGACCTCTTGGTTCATCCAAGGCTTCTGGTTGGGTAAGGTCTTTATTTGTTTATAGGTGGTGACATTGTTGGTGCAGGTGATGATGTATTCCAGGACAGACGATGCATATGTATCAATGTCAATATGGGAGTCAGTGGTAGCCTGAGTTGCAAACAAACTCCAGTCTGTCTGTTGAAACTGGTGCTGTGGTGATAATTCTGACCCCTCAGGCCACACTTTGACTGTCCTCACTGTAGGTTTCACACGCTTGATGACGGGTTAATACTTGGGAAGCATGAGAAGTGAAAGGTGATCAGACTGACCCAGGTGGGGGAGGGGGTGGCTTTGTAAGTTGGTGTACACGTGGTCTAGTGACATTTTGATCGAATTTGGGGGAAAATGGAAGATGAGTTTTTAAACCGGGGAGCTACTGTACCTGTTCAAATATTGCAAACAAACGTTATAACTCGTGGAGCTCTGCCCCCTAGAGGGCTCCTGCTACACATTACCCCTCTACCACCAGGAGATTCTTCCCGGCTTCCAAATTGGCTCTCCCTTGGCTGCAGGCTAAGCGGAAGACATTACTAGGCGTGGCCCGTGCCAAGGACAGCGAGTTTGCTTACCGACCCCCACTTACAAGACTACTTTGCAGGGTCTCGCGGCAATCCCAGTTTGGCCCCCTTTGAAGGCCCATTCAATAAGCGTGTTGGAACTCTATCCTTTCTCCGTTGGGGTTTGCCGTGATGGATCACAAGCCTCAGGGTCTGAGGCTGTGTCCGTCTCCCCCACGGGGGTCTGTTTAGCTATCCCCTCAGCCACTGGTGTAGCAATGGATAGCTATCTAGCTGGTGAAACCGATGTGCTTTTGGATATGAGCAGAGACGTGTGCAGGAGGACTATTCCCTTCTGCTCAGGCCCTGTGGATAGCAAGGTTCTTAAGAATGAACGATTAAAGGCGATCTGTTGTCGGGTAGGGTGTCCACTCTTGAAGGGAGACAACAGATCGCCTTTAATCGTTCATTCTTAAGAACCTTGCTATCCATAGGCATAACCCTCTCAGATGGGACCGCAGCTGCTCCGCTAAACATAGAACCACATCGGGTTGTCAGACCTGTGCCTAGTGGGTTACTGCCCAGACTTCTGTTTTGCGGTGACGTGTTTTTTCCTATGGGAAATGACCACTTGGTGTCTCTGTTTTCAAAGGAGCACAGTCGTCTTATTAAGAGTCTCCTTAGTCAACATGTGTTGGGGAACATTATGGTAACGTGTTGGTTACATATGTGTCCCACCTCTACCAGTTCTGAAGCGGCTTTGCTCAGTCTCACTACTCTAAACTGTCTTGAATCTTTTGGATATGTAATCGAAAATACATTTAAGATTTAGGAATGGACATCATAAATACTTGCAATAATTAACAAACTGGCATTAAGTTGTCTTTTTGACAAAGCTGTCCATTAGCCTATAAAATTAGACAATTAATAATGGAATACAAACTGTAATGGGAAATTAAATAATTAAGGATACATACGCTAAATAAAAACACTTTAAACTTAAAAAGGATTCACAGTTATCCGACCTGGAAAGCTCTCGTTCAATGGTCCGTGCGTCTGCTGCTGACTTCTTCAACCAGGGGAAATTGCGTTGCTTTTAGTTCTCGCTTTTATGGTGCACTCTTAACACTTAGCACTTCTTTCAACAATGTTATATTCAATAAACATTTGATATATTGTAGCGACCCGCACAGGCAGCTGGGGGTTCTAGGTTAGACTGTTACCTGTATGTCTGTCCAACAGCTGTCTGCCAATCCCCAGGATGCCTGGTAGGTGCGGAGGCCGTGCATCCTGGTGATTGGCAGAGAGCCTTGGTGGGGGGTTGGCCAGGGGAATAGTTGGGGTGATGAGACCAGGTTGGGTTTGGCGCTCTTTCTCTTTCTCCCGGGGTTTTCATGTTAGCAGGTTTAACGTTAGTGTGTTGGTTGTGTTTTGTTTGGCGTGGGCTACGGCCAGACAGTAGCCGGTGTTAGGTACGAATAAACCGTTGGTTCTCCTTCATCCCCTGTCTGGACAATTGATCCTTTCCGCGTAGCCAGGTCATTACAATATTATTAATTGTGCATGCTGTCTCATTTATTGCCCTACATTTATTTTTAGTGTAGAATATGTCTTATTACACGGCGGCTAAACGTCGCAAAAATTATGCCTAGCAAATGAAAGAACTTGTAGAGTTTCAATACGTTTATAATACGTTTCAACGACCTTTGTAAGGGGAAAGACCGACGTGAATTCTACTATGATGTATTCATCTACATCTGGAATACATCATCCAAACGGTTATAAAGATCGGAGTCAGAAAGGTTTACGCGCGTCCCTTCTCGACAGGTCTATTTATCCGGTTGGTGTGCAGACTATTCATCACATAGTCGGTGACCAAGAATTTGCAACCACATTTCAGCACCTGACATTCAGCACTATTCGGCACGAGGTCAACAGAAAATGTATGTAATTGACTCTTTCTCGCACTTTCTTTCTGTAGTGACTGATCTGGTTTTGATCAGCTAAGATGGTTTAGAACATGCCTTCTATGGAAAAGTAAGCTATTTTATTCTTTATGAAAATATGCATGAAGTGATTCAAACAGCATGATCATTTTTTATATTGATCTAACAATCTACTCTTGAAAAAACATTATTTGGAACCAAGCTATAGGATTCTTATTGACATTTTCATGTAGAATTGTATATTTCTTTGATGGTTTGTTATAGCTTTTATAAGAACCAATCCTGTATTTCTACTTGATTTTCTTTTCAGGACCATTGAAACATCCTTCAATCCTGTACAATATTTCCAAATTCTAACAGAATATCCTAAAGAATTTGTTTGATCAGGGGTACATTTAATCCAAACTAGATATTGGATGCATGGCTATTTTTACTGAATCATTTGTCAATGCAAATTATGAAAGGTATTGACAATAGTTCATGCTGTTATGTGTTTTTTATTGAATTACATTGTCTAAACATGACCTTTCTGAATAATTATTCCTTTTATAACTTATTTTGTCAATGACCTAAGAACATTATAATGATCCCATGCCATTGTTTCCCATGAACAGATATTGTTTCTGGTTTTCTGACAAGTTCTGTTAAAAAGGAGGTGAGGACAGGGTTCACCAAAGTTTATACAAAATGAGAAGCAGCAGTTTCATCTAAGACCACAAGGGTGGGAATTATTGTCACATATTTTGTGAGATAAAAGCAAAGCAAAGACACAAATACAAAACATTGTCACGCCCTGATGGGTTTCACCTGTTCCCTTTTCTCCACCCCCCCCCCACCAGGTGTTGTCTAGTTCCAATTACCCTCTGTATTTAGTCCCTGTTTCCCCAGCTGGCAGTGCCAGATCGTCTTGTCTAGTACAACGAATCCAGCTTTTCATAGTCCTTGTTTCCGAGCCCCTGCCCAGTACCTTGCTTGTCTCTAGAGTTCCCGTTACCGACCTTCGCCTGCCCACCGACCACGTCTCTGCCCATCGTCTGACACACGCCCACCAGCCCGTTACCGACCTTCGCCTGCCCACCGACCACGTCTCTGCCCATCGTCTGACACACACCCTCCAGCCCCGTTGCCGACCCACGCCTGTATATGACCACGAACATTCTGTGTGCTAACGCACCGCACGTACCTGATCACTGTCCGCCTTTGGGGCCTTCTTTCATAATCCTGATAAACATTTATTTGTAAACGTGCATTTGGAAGCGATCAAGTCTTAAGTCAGCCTAAACCAGCTTAACACTCCTACAGGCATTTGCTGGGCAACTCAAAGACATTCTTAGACTTTCTTTCCACTTCCGTGTTTTCTTGGCTGTGTGCTTTGGGTCATTGTCAAGCTGAATGTTGAATCTTCCCCAGAGTTTGAGTTACTCTGCACTCAAGTTTTCTTCAAGGACCACTCCGTATTCAACCATTTAATGTTTCCTCAATTCTGAACAATCTTCCAGTCCCTGCCACTGAGAAGCATCCTCATAGCATGATGCTTCCACCACCATGCCTCACTGTAGGAATGGTATTAGTCAGGTGATGAGGGGTACATTGTTTTCACCAGACATAATGCTCACCATGTGTTTTGAGACTGTTCTACCTTCCATTATTTCTCCAGACCATATTTCTAAAATTAACATTTTGGTTGTTTTTACAGGACAACTGTTTGGACAAAAGAAGAACAATTCACAATGGAAGTATCAAAAGGAAAGACTGTTACAGTCACATTGGACTTAGATTCAAAACACAGCATATTGGTCAAGGCTATAAATAACTGTACCAGAAGAGACCATGAAGGTATGAATACTTTGATGCTATTAAATATGTTTTTACTGTGACTTTCAAATCTGGTAATGTATTTTAAACATACAGTATATAGTATTTTATACAGTACTATAATTCTGAAATACATACGCAAGTGCCTGATTGCCCGTTACTCATGTGCAATGAGAAAATTACTGCTTTGCAAAGACATTATACTGTTGTACTATTCAGGTTAAAGAACAGATCAGCTAGAACAGAGTTTAATTAAATGTATTTTAGCAATCAAGTAACTGTGAAGGCAATATTCCACATTCACTCCCACTTGTGAAAGTAAGTTGAAATATAGCAAATACAACAAAAGTCCATGTTAAAAAAAAATCCTTTTAGGGAACTTTCAGTTTCAGGTGTCCAGTTTACAAAAGCTGTAAATATTATTATTTTTTGCTATTTCAAAAATTATAAAAGCTATTTAAATGGCAAAGTGGTTCCCAACATTATTCAATGCTGGTTTTGTCAGCTATTGCTAATCTATTGTTTTATGGAGATTATTCCATTTCTACTGAGAGCAAAAAGAGGGTTCAGCATTTCCATTTGACAGCAGAAGCCTTTTTGTTGACCAACACAAATTCTGCACTTGTATATGCACCCACAATATTTTATGGTGAAAACATGTTGTGAAACACTATCATTCCACTATTACTTGCCAATATATTATGGATTTTGTTTTATTGTACAATTAAACACTTTCTACAAATGGCCCCTTTAATTATCTTCTGTGTGGCAGAGACAATATATGAACACTTTGATGTATTTGACTTATATGATATAAAATGTCTTTGCAACTAAACATTGTTTGATTATTTCTCATTTCAGTGATTAATATATCATTGCAACTTAACCTTGTTTTGTTATTTCTTATTTCAGTCATTGTTTACAAATGCGGAGAAAAAACGAAAATAAATAAATTGGCATTCTGTTTCAAGTCTGAGGATTTGTTCTTTGTTGTTGATGAGGACAAAGTTAAGGTAAGCATATACCATATTTTAAAAACTCTGCTTTACTAAGTTGTGAGATACAATTATTTTCTTTCTATTTGACTACAATACTTAACCACTCACATAAGCCTTTACGGCAGTGTTGGCAACTTATTTGGGTACTTAACACTCCAAAAACCAAGCAACCACCAGGATTGATGCAAAGTAGCGAGGAAATACTCCATAAAGCCTTGTGACAGTCCAGCATCCCGTCCAAGGGCTTTATTTAATTTGTACACCAATTCATTTCACACAACGGAAGTGGTTTCCGTCTGTTCAGGCTAGTAATCATGTCCACTGGCAGCAAATTTTGTCTTGAGGCGGGGTAAAAGGAAGTGACAAGAAGCCGTGAGTGACAAGAAGTAGGAGTAAGATTATCAAGCTTTTTTTAATATTCGAAGTTTGTGTTCACCAGCCATAAGCCTTCATTTCATTTCAAGTGCCTTGTTTATCAGTGGTATTTAGCTCAAAAAGACATCTCCAGAGACACTTCTGCTGTGTTCCTGCTGTTTTAATGTTGTCTAAAGCAAGCACTTCACCACTGTTTTTGTAAACAGGTAAGAGAAGTGGGCTGAACAAACAAAACCACTCTGGAATCCATAGACAGAATTACAGTATGGATGCAATACCAGGCCATCCTAGAGATGTAGAATTCCAGTTTTAACCTAATTTTAGGCTATACAATTTGTTACAATGACTTTGTTTTCAGTTATTGTAGTTAAGCGAGTGTCTTCTATTTTCTATAATATGGCTTATTCTTGTAGGCTTCCCACAAGAATATGCAATATTCATCAATATTTAGTTTGAAGATATAATTCATTTAGTTCAATAAAAATTAAGGATCACTGCTTAAAGTGCTTGGCAGTAATACCAGTATTAGACTTGGTGCTTGTTAAATTACTTTGTGACAACTTTGTGCTTTCTAAAATAAATGTGATTGATTCATATTCAAGCCATTTATTCAGGGCCAAGCAGAAGCTTCGGCTCACATTTTTATTAACCTCAATGTGATTCTACCTTCTAGTCATAGGGTGATCATGGTGGGTATACTAACATTTTTATTAACCTCAATGTGATTCTACCTTCTAGTCATAGGGTGATCATGGTGGGTATACTGACATTTTTATTTTTACTCCACAGCTACTTAAAAGTGAGAAGATCCCTTTGATAGACATTAGATACATGTTCCAGTGGGAAGCAAAAACTGGGGATTGGGGTCACCTAAAGTCTGTGGCGGATCCTGAAAAGTACCTTTGCCTTAAAAAAAACAAGGTCACAGTCGGCAGAATTCCCGAGAAATTTAGACTTACAAAGTTGTGAAAATTGATCCAACCGGGGTGATAGGATTGTTGGTTGATAAAAGGTTGTGAACTCACGATTAGGGATGAGACGACGGGAAAAAAATATTGTAAATCAGGATAATCCTCAGATGAGTAACTTTAAAAGAAACTCTGACAGTCCCTGACGAGTTCTTACAAGTGGAGCACACATCTCATGTCACATTGCACTATGCAACTAAACATCCTCTGCAATTGTGTTGTCAATGAAGCTGAATGGTTCTGCTAGAACCATATAAATGTAGAGATTTACATGTTCTTGTATTGAGGGAAAAAAACGTCTTTGTAATTGCGTTTCAAATGCAGAAGAACAAGATTTATGTAATGTAAGAATTTCAGCAGAGGTTAAATTAAGCCAGGTAAGAGAATAGAAGAATATTGTCTATTACATTCGAAAATACAATATTTAATTCTGAGTTTGGTTTCTGTTGTATAGATTTTACAAAACAACTTTCCCCAAACTCTTTATTGCTATAATGCATCTTAACTTACAAGGCTCATTATTTCCATCAGCCTATTATCGGTCGCTCCCTGGAGGAAGAGTGAGAACAAATAACTTTTTCAATGATCTTTTCTCTGAGTGGCTTGTAGTGTTCTTTTGTCTTCCTGTTGCAATTGTAGTAGGAAAACTGATGAACCAGAGACTGGACCTCCCAGAACCAGGTGTTTTTATACTGAAATCACTTGACACTAGTCAGTCACTTTAAAGGGGGTGAATATTTATGCAAACACTTACTTTACACTATATATTTTTTATTAATTGACATTAGTTCGTAAATATTTGTTGACATGAAAGAAGCTTTTTGCAAAGCTTTGCAAATTATTGTCAAAAAAGACAAATTATATGGATCATGATTTCATGTACAAAAGCGACAAAAGGGAAAAATATACCAGGGAGGTGAATACTTTTTATAGGCCTTGTAGATCCCCGTCAAACTGTGCCCGTGTCATTTTTATCCGATACCCGAAATATCTATCAGATTTATTGTAAAATCAATACCCAGACTGATTGGGACCCGAAGTCGGCCATATCCAGTCCCAAATTTGCCAGATATGGGGGATAATAAAATCTACATTTTTGGCATTTCAGACATAAATGTTAACAAAAAACTAAAAAGATGAAATGATATAAGCTAAAAGCAAATGCTTTCCCATTCCTTAACAGCAGTACAAGTAAATCAAACAAACTGCAAACTGTAGAAAATATGAATAATAGGATGTAAATTATTATGCAGACACTATATGGACAAAAGTATTGGGCCACACCTCTTAATCAATGAATTCAGGTGTTCATTCAGTCTTATTGCCACAGGTGTACAAAATCAAGCACCTAACCATGCGGTCTGTCTTTAAAAACATTTGTGAAAGAATGGGTCATTCTAAAGAGCTCACTGAATTTGAGAATGGCACTGTAATATGTTGCCACCATTGCAACAAGTCAGTTTGTGAAATTTCTTCTCTCCTAGTTATTCCACGATCAACTGTAAGTGGTGTTATTGCAAAGTGGAATCGTTTAGGAACCACAGCAACTCAGCCAAAATGTGTTAAGTTATAAAGAGGGGTTGCCGAGTGCTGAGGCACATAGTGCGTAAAAGCCGACAATAACTACAGAGCTCCAAACCTTCTCTAGCATTAACATCAGTGCTAAAACTGTGCGCCGGGAGCTTCATGGCATGGGTTTCCATGGTTGAGTAGCTGTATCCAAGCCTTATATTACTAAGCCCAATGCCAAGCATTGGATGGAATGGTGTAAAGCACAGAGCAGCTGGGTTTGGTGAATGCCAGGAGAACGTTTGCTGCCTGACTGCATTGTAAAGTTTGGTGGAGGAGGCATAATGCTATTGGGTTGTTTTTCTGGGGTTGGCCTAAGTCCCTTACTTCCACTGAAGGGAAATGTTAATGCCTCAGCTTACCAAGACATGTTGGAAAATTCTATGCTTCCTAGTTTGGGAACAGTTTGGGGTAGCCCTTTTCTGTTCCAGCATGACTGTGCTCTAGTGCACAATGCAAGGTCCATAACGGCATGGGTGGATGAGTTTGGTGTGAAAGATCTTGACTGGCCTGCACAGTGCCGTGACCGAACACATTTGGGATAAACTAGAAAAGATATTGCGAGCCAGGCTCTCTCATCCAAAATCAGTGTCTGACATCACTAACGCTTTTCTGGAAGAATGGGCAAAAATTCCAACAAACATACTCCAAAATCTTGTAGAAAGCCTTCCCAGAAGAGTGAAAGCTGTGACAGCTGCGAAGGGGCTACCAACTTGATATTAATGCCTATGGATTTAGAATGGGATGTCAACACACCTGTAGGTGTAATGTGTAGGTGTCCCAATACTTTTGTCCATATATTGTATATCTGTTTAGATTTGCTCATAATTTAATAATATTATAATTGTTAAAATTTTCCTACAATTGGAAGTGAAAAGATAACCAAAAGAATTTAGGCCATCAGTGTGATCTGCACAATATATAATGTACACACCATTATGGGAAGCTGTTATAATGAATAATACGATTATTATGAAGAATCAACACATCAAATAGGTAGAGCATGACACTTCCTTTACCAGTGTTTGAAAACCTGTACCTAAATATTTGCAAGCAATGATGGTGTCTGTACACACATGAATGCCATTTCCATGTGTTTTACTAATGTAATCTAAGTAATGTATGATATAAGATACAAGCAAACATGTTATCATGTTTATGTTTCATATATTGTTTTATAAAACTTCTACCTCTGTGTTAAATAAAAACATTTGAAATGTAAATGTTTATAGTGTGTTTAAAAATTGAACCTTTACCAGAACTTTCTAATTTATTTATTTTCCTGTTATTTAATGATGTAGTTTCACGATTTTACGAATTACTTTTAAGGCACTTCATGGCCATTCTCCCTGTTATGTCTCTGACCTCCTAATACATTATGTGCCGGCACATACTTTGAGATCCTCATCTGTTTCGGAGTCCAAGCTGGAAACTAAAAGGGACAGAGCATTTGCAGTCAGAGCCACGAGGCTCTGGAGTAGCTTGCAGGGGGAAATTGGGTGGGCTAATTCTTTGATCTCTTTTAAATCACTACTCAAAAAATAATTGTTATTATGCTGTTGTGTTGAATAGTGGTGAATATTTCTTCGTCCCCTTTATATCTTAGCTAATCATTGCCTTTACCAAGCAAGTTAGCAGTGTAGTAACAAATACATTGTTTTGTTTCATTTAGAAATGTTACTATTATTAACATAGTTTGTACAGTATGTTGACATTAGTGTCAATTTTAGACCATATTTAATTGGATGTGCATTAAAAGGGTAGAAGACCACTACAAGTCTGGCCATGTGGAGAAGTGTAGCAATAGTGAAGTTGTTTTGCACTTAATATGCAGAATAACCTGCATTTAATTGTATAAAAATGAAAGTCCCTGAAAAACAGCCAATCAAGAAGCAGAACTTCGAGTCCCCCAAAACACCGCCTACACATGTAAAAAAGAACCCAAATTACCAAATCATTTTGTATTCAAGGGTTAAGTTGTTTTATGTTTTTTTAATCTTTTTTTAAATCAATGTCTAACTTATTTGAAATGCAAAGATGGCAATAACAGCTCTCCTTACAAAAGTTCATGACACACCTACCAAAACCCTAACCTTATCATCCCAAAATCATCCTCTGTCGGACAACCAAAGTTTATTGAAAATTAACATAATTTCTCACTTCTAAATATAGTCAGCAAAAGACTCAGATCATTGCAAAGTCATTTCAAATTGAAATATGTCTAATGTTTTCTTTTTTTTAAAGGTATGTTTGTCAGTGTACTATACTACAGCTGTTATTTTTGTTCTTCATTTTTCACTGCAATAGATCAATCTAATATACCGAAGTCTGTAAAAATAGGCTGTTGAATGAGCCTGGTCTGAAAATATTTCAATATTTCAATCATACAATGTGATTTTCTGAATTACAGACCTCTACATGCTTTGTAAGTAGGAAAACCTGCAAAATCGGCAGTGTATCAAATACTTGTTCTCCCCACTGTATATAATAATCCATTTACTATTACATTAAATACTATTATCAGAGCTGAGAGTTCTGTGTCTGTGGCACACGGTGGCAAGTTGTGCCTAAGATCATTGAGACAACCTGCCCCAAACTGAGAAGTGTGCAAATTTTGGTAAAATCTCAAGGTTAGCTAAAGTTTTAAAATATTCCTTGTCTCTTCTACTTAATGCAAAATCCTAATTTTGAACATTCATACCTAACAATGCTTTTTTTCATAATGTAAAGTGCAGTTTTTAACATAACTAGAAACATTAATTAATGTAAGATAATGAACGCAAGAGAAATAATTCATTTTCATTTTTATGTTATTATTATTCTTTAGTTGCACGTTATCAAACGTAATAGTCTAAAACTAACAACACTGAGTTGAATCTGAAGCAAATAGCTGCCGCCCTGCAGTTTTTTTTTGTATTTGTGAGAGTGTTTGTTTTATTGAGCCATTGGTGTTTGAGAATCCTTTGTATAGCAAAAGAATGCACTATAAATGTTCAGTTTGTCCTGCTCTGTTTAAATTCTGGAGTATATGAGCCCTTTGACCACACCTCAGGATTACCAGACCAGGTGTTTTGTAAAAACACTGTGACATCAGATAATGTTAAAGGGGCTTCATAAAATTTGTTCCTATTAGCTGGTATACTAATGAATGTAAGAGGTGCCAACATTTTCTATATTTTAAAGCTACAACTATGTAGGGGTGGTTCTTTCTGCTCTGGCCCAATCCTACTTCAAAAGGCATACTTAGTTTTTTAGAATGTCCTCTTTTTTGTCAGTGTTCTGCCCTCTGAAGATCCCTACCTAGCTAACTAACTTCATGCGAAAATATTGTTACTTATAAAGACGGATTTCAGATTAATTAAGTGTTTACATAGCAGTCGCTTTTGAGTATTACTTCCATCACGTGTCAAGTGAATGTAAAGTATTATTTAAATTGCAAATAAAATTCCCTCAAGTTGTTCACTTTCATTTGTTGAGTTTAAATCCAGCCCTCATACAGTGATTTTGGTTCCCATTGAACGTTGTTACATCATTTCGTTCTCAAAAAATTACACAATGTTTTTTTTAAAGACAATCTGGTGCAGTTAACTTATGGAGGCGAGGGTCATGTGAATCAATGTTATCAAGAAGGAAGGGGAAGAGGTCATGGACTCTCAAAAAGACGTTAAGAGTCATAGTAACGGGAGGTTTTGAAATACCTGCAATATTTCTTAAATGCTTGTGCAATGTTTCTTCCCCTGTATAATGTTTAAACTTGAGTTACTGGGTAGATGAGATGTGACTGATTGATATTACCTCAAAGTTGTCTTCCTTGTTGGCTTGCAGGAAAATGGACATCTTGGGAGCTTGTAGCAGAGTACCTCTAAAGCGTTAACATCCTCCATTGTAGCCATGCAGTGTGGATCGGCTTGTAGCTATTTTTCAATTTGCAACTTGTTGGGAACCCACCCCATTAACTGAATCAGTGACAATGCCCCCACAGAAGGCTGGAAGGGGCCAAACTTTCCCAACAAACTGCAAATATTTTAACATTGAGTGGTGTAACAACTTAACTTGCTCGGTTTCTTCCAAAGGCCTGACAAATTGTTATCTCCCGATAGTTATAACTGATGAACCTCCTTGGTCAGTGTGATTAGGATATAAGTAGCCAGAGAATCCTTGCCGGTTTGTTCGTTCTGTACAATGTAGCAATGTAGTAACACCAGTGCATGAGACCCGCAGAGAGACATGATAGAAAAACAGTTTGAATCTTTGTAACACTATTAGCAATTAGTTTTGTTTTCCCTGACCAGGAATTCTACGTCAAATGATATTACATTTCACTTGACCCCTGCGTCCTCGTTTAGCTCTAAGCATTTCCTATCTTCCCATTGACGTGGACAGTGCAAAATGTTAAACTTTTTTTGTGAATCCAGTGCGTCAATATTTCCTGTTTTACATCCACACAAAATGACTCACGACTGTGGTTCATTTACAGCTGCCTTAGGCCCCTGCCAGTTTTGCATCTGATGAGATGACTATTGCAGTTATTACAAGCGCTTTGTCTGAATAACACTTGACGGGTCAAGTTTCTTCCTCTTCTTCTTACTGTATAGTTCATTATTGACTGCAGAGGTTTTTGGTGTTGCAAGAGCCTTGGTTTGCTGTCCATTATACTCATGCATTTGTGTTCCAATGTCTTACCAACGTCAGTTTGCTACTCGTTGTTTTTCACTGTCACTCAGGCGCACTTCTTTTTCGGCAAGACATGTGGCGCAGAGCAAGTAGACGACGTCCTTTTTATTTTTAATTATTCAAAAAAGACAAACACAACAAAAGGAGAGGCAAAACCAAACTGAGGTACAGGACACAAACTGACACATACAATGAACCACAAACAGACTATACACAAGGCAACCTAAATAACATCCCCAGTTAGAGACAACTGGTTGCAGCTGCCTCAAATCCGGGAGCCGAAAACTGGCATCATGGAGATGCCTCGAGCCCCCCCCCGCTGACAGGTCCTGACCGATCTCCGTGCAAATAGAGATGTTTAGAGGCCCCCAGCCAGGACCTAACAATGTTCCATATCTGCATGTCTTGGATTTGACCTTCAAATCACCAACATAAGATTTAATCCTGTCACCTTCTTGGGTTTCTGGTGTTTATTGTATCCTGTGCCATAGTGATGTTTGACTGTGGGTTAAATGTATGCCTGCAGATTGCAATTATTCAAAATGTTTGTTCTGCAAGTTGAAACCAACAGAGAATACATTATTTTACTGCTGTTTTAAGGAGAAGAATACGGTTGTCCAAAGCATGTATGTTTGTGGTATTTAAATAAAAAAGTGTACTTGCTTTTCATACCAGTTCTGAATGTTTTCTATGGCATTTACCGTAAATGTTACAGTTCACTTTTAGGTATACTGTAAACAGAAAAACAGTTTGACCGTATTTTTTACACTAGAATTCTAGCAGCCCTAGCTGCCAGTTTTTTACCGTAAATTCTACTGGATGTTTTATACAATGCGTGTATGTGCTATCAGGCTGTTAGCCAGCCTTCTATCATAGTGGAGTCTGTCGATATTGTAGCCAAAGCAGTTAGCATAGTTTTGACAAATAAGACTGACTTCTTACAGGCTGAGAAAAGTAAAACAAGGTAGTGCAAACAATTGCTATCTTATTAAGGTAAAGCCTTTCTTCACCTCTGTCATAAATATAAATTACAGTATTGCCTCACCTCTTAAAATGGGACTCTTTAATGTTAGGTCCCTTGCTTCAAATCCCATGCTTTTATTACAGTAAATTAAGACATTGATCATGAACAGGATGTTATTGACCTGTGTAAAACCTGGCAAAAGCCAGATGAATTTACTGCCCTAAATGAGGCCTCTACTTGCATCCTGAAAAGGGGGGGTGTTGCTAATATTTATGACACCAAATATAGTTTTACTCTTAAACACATTACTGGTTTTCATAGTTTTAAAGTTTTACACATGAACTCTAAACAGGCTGAATTGTTTTTCATAGCTACTATTTACAGCCCCCCTGGGCCATACAATGTTCCTTAGTGAGTTTCTAGAATTGTTGTCTAAGCTTGTAGTCATGTCAGATACTAATAAAAGTTTTGGGACATTTATATATTCAAATATAGAAAAGTCCAATGACCCTCTTCAAAATGACTTTGAAGCCATAATTGACTCAATGTGTTTCATCCATGTCTCAGGTCCTAACACCCTGCCACAATCATAACTTAGACTTAGGCTGGCAGGTGTCTGGCTGGCCCAAACGCGCAACGCCGGCTCAATGTGTTTATAGTGCAGGGTGTCCCAATAAAACCCATACAGAGAGGATGGGAGGACTTGTTTGGCCGCTAGGCAGGAGTAAACATGGAGGAGTCAGGTGTTGAAAACCGGTGCAAAAAACAGACAAGAATGGAAGCGACAAAGGTCTACAAAAGGCTGAGCAAAACACAGAAAAATTGCAAACAAGCGCGGATCAATTGGGAGTACAGAACGCGATGAGTAGAGGCGTTGAACTGGCAAAGACTGAGTGGAAATAGAGTGGTGCTGGTGAGGGGATAGGTTGTAGGTGTGTAGAATAGGCAGGTGTGATAGAACATCTGGATTGGCATACTGGAGCCTGGATTCAACACTTGACAACAAAATAGAAAAGAGAACCTGTGACCATTTCAATGTCAAGTTCATTTGTATAGCACAATTAAAACAACTATGGTTGACCAAAGTGCTGAACAGGGTAAAATATCAAATACAAATATTGTAACAAATATAAAAGAAACAGCAGTAAAGAAATGAGACATCAGTGTCAGCTGGGAGTTAAAGCCAAAACAATAAGGTGAGTCTTAACCGCAACATTCAATTGACAAAGGCTTGGTCACCTCTATTTTTGTGGGACATCCAACAGAATCTGGTTAGTCAACCTCAGAGCTCAATAGAATTATGTTGGTGTAAGAGTTCAGCCAGATAAGAGGACGCCAACCCATTTAAAACCTTGAAAGCAAGCAATAAAATCTTACAATCCATTCTGAAGCGGACAGGAAGCCAATGGAGAGGGGCCTGTTGTTATACGTTCACGCTTTCTTTTTCCAGTGAAAAGATGAGCAGCTGCATTTTGTACTAGCTGCAGTCAACTGTTCTACACCCAGGTACAAAGAATTACAATCATCTAGCCGAGAAGTAATAAAAGCATGGATAACTTTCTCAAAATCGTTGGGAGAGATATAGGCTATAACATTTGCTAAAAGTCTTAACTGAAAGAAGCTAGTTTTGACAACTGAACTAATCTACCTACCAGTCTATCAAATCTGAAGGAGCCATCCAAGTTTACACCAATATTCTTAACAAAAGATGGTCTGTGAGAAGCTGAAAGACCCAAAGTACCCAAAGGATCAAGTCAACTTGTCCAAACTGTAACAATCTGTCATGTCCTGGATGCGGGCCCCTAGCCATCTCTGTGCTTTGGGGCTCCCATTCAGGGCATGGCACATGGAGAGGCCTCTAGCCATCTCCATGCCATTGTGGGCTCCCCAGTCAGAGCAGCTGCATTCAGTTGACTCTGATTGGGGAGCCTACTTAGGTTAGTTTTGCAGCCACACACGGTGTGGTTTATTGTTTG
>JACXGK010005281.1:0-33811 GCA_016801125.1 Novumbra hubbsi | reverse complement strand
CAGGGTGGTGTCGAGGGCAGGGTGGAGCAGAGGGCAGGGTGGAGCAGAGGGCAGGGTGGAGCAGAGGGCAGGGTGGTGTCGAGGGCAGGGTGGAGCAGAGGGCAGGGTGGAGCAGAGGGCAGGGTGGAGCAGAGGGCAGGGTGGAGCGTGGGCAGACTATTGGTAAAGGGCAGTGGATGTGACTGAGGTCCCTAGTTGAGTTGGAAATATTAGGAAACTGCGGGCACAAGTCCAAACAGAACGAGGGGTAGAAGCGCATAAGTGTACAGCAGGTAAGATTATAGCAGGTACCGACACTGTGCTTAGTGAATGAAGGCGTCACAGTTCTGGGATGAGGGTACCGACCTGACAGACGTTGCACGTCCATGCTGAAGTCGTCCTTGAGAAAGAGGAAGCCAACGATGGAGAAGAGGTAGACCAGGATGAGGGCCAGAACGGCCGTGAGGACGATGGATCGCCCATTGCGTGTCACACTCTTGATAACATTCAGCAACGTCTCCTCGCGGTTCAGGAGGTCAAAGAGCTGCAGGAGATGAACACACGCACACACAGCTTTAAGAGAGCTGTAGAGGAATCCGAATTCACACAGCTTTTGGAGAGCTGAAGAGGAACCAGGTATCACACAGCTTTAGGAGAGCTGAAGAGAAACCAGACATCACACAGCTTTAGGAGAGCTGTAGAGGAACCAGGCATCACACAGCTTTCGATAAGCAGCAATGGCAAATGTAGGAGAGGATGTGGTTTCCTGCAACGGCAGCTGCATAAGAAAAACCTGGTTTAAGTGGAAGAACATGCAGAACACAAAGATAAATGTTGTAACCTCCCTATCACCAGATCTACTAGTATCACCAGAAACATCAAGACAATGGTATCAAATAATAATGAATCGACTAGCTAACAAACTATACGACAAATTATCAATAACACTGAACACTCCACAAAAAGAGCAGACAGAAAACGGTTACCACTAACCAGGAAGCTGTAGAAGAACTCGTGGACAAAGAGGCCCAGCGTGCAGACGATGACATAGCCCACGTGGTAGAGAAACGGCAGGTCCATTACTACAGCCCTGTAGCCCCGCGTGAAGGTCCCCTGGTTGCCAACGAAGCTCACTAGGAATACTATCTTGTTGAGGAGCTGGAGAAAGCAGAGGAGAACGAACCACAGCGTTGGTTGAAGACAACACTGCCGAGATCCTAAGATGACAGTCAACATGGTTTATATTTTATGCAGTATTGTCCCTATGACCGTCGGCAAACAAATGTAATCTATAATAAATGAAAGAAAACATTTTCACTGGAATTCCTTATACGTGAATGTCACAGTGACCTGTGCCTACATAATGCACAACGATGAAGGTAATCGCTGGCCAGGTTGCTTCCTCAAAATAAATGAGTATAGGAACAATGTTGCCCTTCAATAACGTTTACAAGACAAATCCACATTTGACTGGAAAAAAGAACATTTCAACACTTTAATAGCATAAAGGCAGTACTGCAGGTAGCAAATTCTATATGGATCCAAGCAAACCTCTGGGTCAGTCTTATCATATTTTCCCTGTATGAGTCTTCTAGTTGCTGGCCTACCCCTCTCACCTCAGAGCCACTGCAGCCCAGTGGTCAACCGGTTCCCGTTCGCTACTTACATTGGCCGCCCCCAGTAGCAGCAGTGTGGGACCTAAGCCCAGGGTGTATATGGCACGCAGTATGACAGAGACCAGGAAGGGCCGGACGCTCCCTGGTTTGGGTAGGACGAAGAGCAGAACGGTGCACACGACCAGGGCAACCCACAGCAGGACGGACACAAAGGGGGGCAGGACGCCTGAGGACAGGGGGAAAAACATGGCTGAAATACAGTGTGAGGCACGGCCACAGGTCTGCTCACCAGGTCTGTTCACCAGGTCTGGCCAGTCGGACACAAAGCTGGAGCCAGATTCAGAGGTAGGATTCAGAGGTAGGATTCAGAGGTAGGATTTCACCTTCGTCTCCGTCGTCGCCAAACGGGTAGAAGAGAGCCACGGCCACGTTGACCAGAACGGCCAGGTAGAAGGAGATGCTTCCCCACAGAGAGATGTGCCGGGAGAACCAGAACAGAGCCAGGTTATCTGCACAGACAGAGTAACACCCCTGTGTCAGTACTGATCTGGAAATGTCATGTTGTGCCACAGTTCATAATGGTCAAGGAATGGTCCTAATGACCCAGTTTATTCATGCTGGAATGATGACTGTGCGAAACGTCAACACTTACCGCGTATCTTCTTCTGCCAGCACATCTCGTTGAAAAGGTCATCAAACTGCGTGAAAAAGTCATTGACCTTGCTGCCCTGGTCGTCCCTCTCCGTGGTGGTGAAGACGCGCGTCTTGGATTCCTCCGTCAGGTACTCACAGATGTTGGGCACCGGAAATACGATCTGTTCCATGGTGCGGTTTTGGCGCACGATCTGAGGGAAGAAGGTCACACGGAATCACAAACATTGGTGTTTTTTGACAGCATAGCCAGCTTGGTTTGGAGGGGATGAGAACTCTGTGGATGTGGCCTACCTCTATCTGGGCGGTGTGCTTGGCATAATAAATGATCGCGTTGTCACTCGCCGTGTCATCGTCCAGCAGTTGCCCCGGGGCTGGTGGCTTCAAGCTATGCTGCAGGATCTTATTGTGTCTAGCCAGCTGGAGCAAACAACAAGTCAGTCCGTTGTACATTTATACAAAGTATCTAGCGAACTTGAAAAAGGTTTGGGAATATATAGAGGGGATACATTGCGTGTGTGTGTGTGGGTACAGATACAAAGTGTAAAGAGACAGTCCTCAAAGTGAAACCGACCACTGAGAGGTCAAGGGCATTCAATGAGGCATTCTGCTGCTAATCACCAAGCATAGGCATCGTTCCACAAATGACCTATTCAACACACGTCTCTGTTGAAGACACTACCACTGATGGAGCCCACTGAGGGAGATGGCTGGCTATTCCTTTTCCTGTGGTGAAACGGACATCAGGGATACAGTGGTCAGTTGTGTCTCAGCATTTCTCTATACTGACTGTTTGAGGCACAGCAGATGCTCCGAAACTTTCACGGATATATCAAAAACCAACAGCTTAAAGAAATTCCTATAGTGTGTGTTATGCAATAGCACATGTTGAGGTTATATGGGGTTCTGTGAGGTATTTAGTACAAACAGCCAGCGCCAGAGACCTCTGTGGTCATGATGAAACCCATCAATGGGTGGGCCATAGATACCATGTCTGGCACCAGGCTACTGTTTACGAAAGACAGAAGTGAAAACTTGCTAGACCTTGTTCGTCCTTACCAGAGAAACAGAAACATCTGTCTGTCTGTTTGTCTGTGTGTGTGATTCAACATAGGAACTAAACCATACCATTGAAGGTCACATCAATAATCACCTTCTGAAATCCCTAAGTTTGGAATATACAGACTGGAGAGGGAATGAAAGACTGACACGAAGGCCAATGGTTATTTCACTTACAGTCTATTTGTGTGCCAGTGATGTAGTCACTAGGGCCATTTTAAAACACTTATATATACAGTACACGGCGCACCAAATCTCACCCCCACACACACACATTAAATTCTGTATGTTAAAACACACCCCCGCCATGCTGTTACCTGGTGGGCCAGGATGTACATGTTGTGTCCCACATCTTTAGGTGTGATCTGGTCTCCTGTGGCATTCTGCTCAGCTTCACTCATCAGCCCCTGGGCATAAGCCGCCTTCATCACATCCACCTACGACACACACTTTGTCAGCAAGGGTGTGTGTGTGTGTGTGTGTGTGTGTGTTTGAATATATCTCCACTCACCAGCTCCATGGGCCTCATCTTGCAAAGGATCTCTTCAGCGTTCTCGCTGTCATGGCGACTTTCCATGATGGCCAATAGCAGCTTGGAGGCATTATTCTATCACATAGACATCACATCACACGAGCATCACATCCTAAACAACTACACAATAATCCATGTTTCTGGACAACTTTAAATGAGTAAAGTAGGAAGTAAGATTACCCGTAGAAAAATATGGAAAAGAAATACCGTGTGAGAAAGCCACAACCACAAAGACATATTTATCATGTAACTCTTAAATGATTTCCACTGATTTCCATAACATTGTATGTAGTATGAATTGCCCACTCATATAGGCCTAGATGGGATAACTACAGTGTATTCATCTAGATCTAATGGACTATTCTCAGAAGATTTTCCAGCCGCTGACTTTAACTGAATGCTCTTTAAGGGCTTTTGTAGGGATGTGTGTGTGTGTGTGTGTGGCTGTTAAAACAGGTTTTAGTACACTTGTGGGGATCCAATTCCTAGGATCGTAAGACAAGGAACATTTAACCTTGTGGGGAAATATTGCAGGGCCCCCGGAGGGGGAAAAAAAAGCAATTTTCCGCCTTGGGTGGATTTAGCGAAAACTTGCATTTGGTGTTAGGGTTAGAATTCACTTTAGGCTTTTTTGGACTATGGTTAGGGTTGGGGAAAATGACTTTTGATAGGGAATAATGAATCCCGCAGGGGGATAGAGGCATTTGGATGTCAGGCAAACCTTGAGTTCCAGCACCAGGTCCATCCGGTGCTTCCCCAAGGGGTTGATTGGGTTCACGATCAAAGCGATGATGATGTCGATGCCGTTGGATTCATGCTTAGCTATACAGGACTGGGACAGCAAGGTGAGGGTTACTGCACAAAGACACGCCTCTCTTAATTCTAGCAATTTAAGTTCTTCAATTAAAGCGCATTCATTCTATAACGTTACCAAACGAGGAGAACAGAAAGGGATCAAAAAGGGAAGGTGTTTTCCTGCGTGTGAGAGTGAAGGTATATCAAGGGAACGGCAGGCCCAAGCAGGCACAACACAGGCAGCCTCCGGCTAGCCTGCCTCATCACCTCTGCCGTTACGGACCACCCAGTCAGCGGCGCCGGTCCCCTACCTGGTTCTCGTGGCAGGGCCCCTGGCAGTACTCCGTGATGGTCTCCAGGGTCTGCCGGACCAGGTCCACGTTGCCCTCGTTGATGTAGAGGCCCAGCAGGCCCAGGCCCCCCGTGGTGCTGCCGCACATGATGTCCAGGAACTGCAGCGTCTCACACACCAGGTTGTAGTTGGTCTTGTTGTTCTGGTTCCGCAGGAAGTTCTGGATTGGGGCGAGGACAAGACGGTCGACATTCATAGGACACTACCATGACGTCCGACCTGAGCGTCGCCAGGCTGATATGGATATTTGTCAGAGTTTGTCCAAAACGAAAGCTTTTACTATGAAGTGGTGCAAAATTTATAGCGGATTTAAAACCCAGGTGGAACACAAAGGCTGAATTTCTATGGTAGCCTGGGTGACGTGAACTAAGGCGCTGATCTCAGAGAAAGATGATGGGGAAGCAGCCAGTAGATGTCTGTCTGTGGGGGGTGTTGACAAGGAATAGAAAATGACAGCGCTGAATGAAGATTTTATCTCAGAATCAAATCTGTTGCCCCAAAGGCCGTAGGACTACCTTCTTGTTGATCCCTGTTATTGAGTCAACATTATAAACACCATGAAGTTATGTTTGTAGCCAGAGCAACGGCGAAGTCAGTGTACATGCTGGAGGCGAATCCCATTTCCCCTTTAGATATCAATACAGTCCATTAAATCCAACTCGGTACCTGCAAGTTCCTGTTGTGATTTTCACAGAGCAGCTGCAAGTAGCGTAGGATAGGTTTCATGATGGTGATGGCGGGGCTCATTTGGACCTCCTCCTCCTTCTCCTCACTCCCTCCCCCAGGCCCGTCACCGGCCTGGCCCTCCAGCACCTCCAGCTCCGTGTCCATCTCCTCACGGTAGGAGACAAAGGCTTTGGAGGTGGCCGAGGATGCCTCCTTCAACTGACCGCGGAATTCCTCTTTCATTTGAAGGGAAGAGTCTTTCACTGTAGAAAGACATGAGGCAGTTAGTGAGCAAAGGCTTCCAACATTCTGGATGTGTTCCTAAACATTTCACTGTGTTTGAAGATATGTAGAAGATTTCTACTGAACGAGTTGTTTCATTATTTTCAAATCAGACATTTTCACACAGAAATTCAAAATATTTCGGGATTGCATTGAAATTATTGGTTGTTATTATACTGTTATTGGTTGAGAGCTAATCCAAGTCATGAGTTGTTTCTTTTAGGCTTGCCTCAAACTCCGGTGAATATAATTTTGTGTTTTATGCTTGTGTCCATTGTTTTGAATAACACCTCGCTACACCTCGACTATACAAAAAGACCAATTTTATGAATTAATTAGAAGTACGCACCACAGTTTTATGAATGGCATGATATTGTTTGCGATAGCATTCATCAATATAAAAATATTTAACGTAGCAGAGTGGCCTCCCAGGTCAACTCATTTATGAATAGTTTCTAATTGACGCCTTCGGTTGCCCTCTGTACACATTTCTCAAAATCCCAATTGTTGTTCTATCTGATTAGAATATGTTGATTGGTTGATCTAAGAAGCCACACCCACAATTAGATTGAGCGCTGATCGTGAAGGGTGGCATCTGTTATTCATCTGGGACCCAAAATAACAAAAGTTAAATAAGAAGTGAAAATAAGTGGGGTACCTTTCTACACAATAAAGGCCTTAATACAATTTTTTTTTGTGAATGATTGACTAATAGACCGAAAAAGATTTAAACGTTAACCAAAGACCAATGATGCCTTTTTTCTATTAACCTGTGTGGAAAGAACATTTTAAAATACAGAGAAATAGAATTCTGTGCTACAGTGGGCCTTCAATATTCACAAACAACCCCTTTCTTGTATCAATTACAAATGGACTGTGAAACCCCTGAAAACGGATTAACTATGTAGCTGGGCTTTTTGGAGTATCAAAACAACAAGTCTTGGTACAATGGTCCTTTGATAGACTTAGTGATGTAACCCCTCACATGGCCCCTGACATGTGACTACTGGCATGGAGCAAAACAGGAACCACAGAACCAATCGAAATGACTCCTCAGAGGTCAGAAGAACTAACAACAAGACCATACATATATACATCGTTTTTATTTTAGTACAACTTGGCTTGAATAGGTTAATGACCTTGAAGCAAGTGGGGACTGGGAGTCTGATGTCAAACTGGAAATAACCTAATACGTGACTATTACTATAGATGTCAGTTGTGGGTTTAGCAAGCAATACCACAGTATGAAAAGTAACTGCCAAGTGAATTATGGTGCTTTTAAATTTAATTATGAAATCAAATTATATAATGTTAATTTCCACACAAAAAATATATATTTAATCATTCTAAACTTGTATGAGATCAAACCTAAAAATACTGGCTAGTTTTATTTAAACATTATTCATTTATTTAATTATGGAGATGTATAGTCACACTAGGGTGATTATCTCTATGCCGGCATTGAGAGGCCTAATCTAATGACAGAGATCTACGTTTCACCATCTCCATGGAGACCTGCAGGGTCATGTTCAGATGACCCCTCGTGACTAAGCTGCTTTTAAACTTTTAACTGCCTCGTCACCCGTTCCCCTTCCAAACTCCTCCCTAGTATCTTGCTGTTTAACAATCTCTAAACCTTCCACACCCCTCTGATCCTTTATTCTGTGGTCATGTGGTGCTCTGCTGCTTCAGAGACAATATCTGGACTTCTCCAATGAAACAAGGAGAGGCCAGGATGGATGGAAAATGTGAAACTGGAGCAAAGGTTTGTGCTTTATTGATAAACACAGAAAGATCACCATGTATTCCTCCAACAGCAGAGACATAAGTACTCAAAGTATTCTCTTGTAATCTTAGCAATTTATGGCAGGGTCTAGAAAACTGTTCAGTCCCCAGATATCCAAACCCCCGAGCTATTCCTCTGTGTTACCTAATTGCAAAGTGTACATACATCATTTTCGTTTATAAATCTATTTATTTTGGAAAAAATGCATATGAAAAATGGAAAACTAAGAAGGGTGGTGTATTTACGTATTAATTCAAATGGTAATCTGGTCAAATTCGGACTTCTCCGTAATTAAAATACACAGAAACAGAACATACCGGTTTTCCTTTGCCGGACGCCACTGTGACTGACTTCTATATCCTCATCTCTCTTCCTGGCGCTGACCTCAAACATGTTCACAGACACAGTGGCACGGATCTCCTGCTGAGCCAGACGCATGCGGTCGTAGAACACCTTAAAGAAGCGTTCTGACCTTTTCTGCTTGAACAGCTGTTTGTAGAAAGAGTTCTGTGTGGGGGGGGGGGGGGAGAAAGTGGATATATGTTTTTAGAGATCAACAAGTGAATGTGCACTTTCAAACTGAAGAAAGGCAACTGTGAGTCAAATATCGTTTATGAGGTCTGTGTGGGTGTGTGTGTGAGTTTTGTGTGTCTGGGTTGTGTGTGACTGGGTGGTGGTGTGTGTGGGTGGTGTGTGTGTCTGGGTGGAGTGTGTATGTAAGGGGGGGGTTAAAGCTAGATGATGCCTGCTGGCTCATCTACCGCCCCCACCAAAACAGCACTGAAATTCATCTCTCTATGAACTATAACTCAAACTGTGCAGTCCGGCGGGATTTCCTGTGTCCACCCCAACCGATGTGTGTGGTAGTGCATCAGAGGGTGACCGTGTCTGGGGCCTCCACGCCCACCTGTATCGTCGTGTTGCCCCCGCGGAGCAGGGCGTTGCCCAGAAGGATGCTCTCCTCGAACACCCGGTCGTTCTTGGTGCTGACGATGAGGTCTATGACCAGCTCCGTGGCTCCCTCGCTGTCCAGCAGACACTGGATGTCCGCCGTGTTGCTGTTGGGCTTGTCAGGGTCTGGTGTCATGGAGCCCCCTGCGCACGGACACAGTAATACCACTAACTGGAAGGAAACGACACGCCTTGGAATTTCATTTCTGCTCGACTGAGCTTGTCTGGCGCAACAGATCAACGGGGAACCGGCTACAGTGCAAACCCCAGCCACCTGCCCTTCTAATGCGATGCTTGGATGCGGTGGTTTATGTGTGTTGTAGTTCATATCTTATTAACTGTCAACAATAAGTTATAGTGAAGGATTGCAGCTGCTGAGAACATGACCTATAACGGCCAAGCGATATTCCAATGCTTAAATGCTATCTGTGTACCACCTCTGAATAACAGGGAGTATTGCTAAGGTATGGATACGTTGAGTTCAGTACCTCCAGAGGAGGACTTGGCCAAGCCCCCAACCGAGCTGTTCCCACTCCCAAACTCGGATTTGGAATGAAGCCTTTGATTTCCAAAGTAGCGAGTGAGGAGAATCCTCCGTAACACGTTTCCCTACAGGAGAGAAAAAGAAATTACTTCCAAAACAGACTCTGAAGGTGTTTGTATTCCACACAGAAAGACAACACACACACACACAACGTGTTATAAAACAACATCACCAGGGATGACCATTACATCAAATGGATTGATGTAATTGTTCAAATTGCTTTGTGAAGTGAGGCAACTTGTTCCTGAGAGAAGAGGGTTGGAACAAAACTGATGGTACTAAATGTACAGATCCTGAGAGTCACAAGGTAGAGCATACAGACAGAGAGGGAAAGAGGGAGGGGGGGGGAGACGGAGGGGGAAAGACGGCGGGGGAAAGACAGTGAGGGACAGATAGAGAGGGAAAGACGGAGAGGGAAAGACGGAGAGGGAAAGACAGTGAGGGACAGACAGTGAGGGACAGACAGTGAGGGACAGACAGTGAGGGACAGACAGAGAGGGACAGACAGAGAGGGACAGACAGAGAGGGACAGACAGAGAGGGACAGACAGAGAGGGACAGACAGTGAGAGAGACAAGAGAAAGGTATAACTAAACTTGCAGTGACCAAAAATTCCTGCAGAGATACTAGAACAAGGAGAATGTAAGGGCCAACAGAGCCAGGCTGGACCACCCTGACGACGGATATAAATGTAGGATAACACCTGTTGGTGGCTCTCAGGGAGAGCAGGGCTAGTTCTCTCTCATGCTCCAAGTCATTTCTCTCTCGCATTCTCTAAATCTTCTGCTGAGAGATCTGGGACCTTTGCCCTGTAGAGAGCAACAGAAATAATCAACCGGTCTCCTTCGCTGCATGAAAATGGGACTATTAAAACCTGTGGGGCAGGTAGGAAACGTGTCTGCTCCAGAGTATCGCAGCCTTATTACCACTAAACCAGGTAGGGAGCGGCGTTCTGGAGAGATAGCATGTGCAGCTGATGTTCCCTGTCTCAGTAAACACTAACTCATCTGCAGTCAGCAGAGACAGCCGTCTGCCTGCAGTGTCTGGCTGAAAGCTCAACCTCACACACATACGGGTGTGCAACACAGACCCACACACACACACTTCACGGACGGCTGGTGATTCAGCGCGCTAACTCGGCTCATTCCCACTTAGTCAGACTTAGAACCGTTCTACACAGAATGCAAGCTAATGTCTCCGACCTGTCTTTTAAGTCTGCGCTACAACAACACATACATTGATCAATTGAAGTTGAAGACAATGTGTTTTACATCTCCACCGTGTTCGGTCTATTGGTTATCTATCACATATTCCAACACAGAGAGGGAGGAAGTGTGTGGGGGAAGGTGGGGGAGGATTGAATCCCCAATCTCACCCTGGCTCGCAGCCACCCCCTCAAGTGATGGGGTCTGCCTGGCCAGCCCTGCAGAGGGGGAAAGTAGGGGAGAGAGAGAGAGAAAGAGAGAGGGAGGTTCCAGCCTGACTCATCTGTCTGATGCCGCATGTCCACAGAGACGGACCGAGACGGTGAAGAGGTGTCTGGAGAGAGAGGATAGAGAGAAAGAAAGAGAGGACATAGAAAGAGAGGAGAGATGAAAAAGAGAAGAGAGAGAGAACAGATAGAAAGAGAGGAGAGAGAGAGAGGATAGATAGAAAGAGAGAAAGGACAGGGAAAAAGAGAGAGGATAAATAGAAAGAGGGAGCACAGAGAGAGGACAAAAAAAAGAGGATAGAGAGAACATATCACACAGAAACAGACAAAAACAGAGAATTGCAGAGAGACGTAAGGGATCTTTTAAAATGTGCCCCAGCACGCAGCCCTGTGGGTCAGGAGGTCCGATGGGGGGACTAGTGGTTCACCTCCACCCGTTCCGTCCTCTCCAGACCTCCACCTCATCTGCAGATGCTCATCTTTTGCTGGGGTGCAGGAGGGAGGAAGGGAGAGAGACTTTGAGCTCTGCTGGTCTCTGTGCTTGTTTAGGAGGATTCCTGTCTCATGCAGGGAGCTGAGAGGAGGAGCCAGGGGCCTCAGCCGAGACTAACACAAGGCTCCAGGGCACTCAGGGTAGGCTCACACAAAGCCCAGCAACCGAACACACTCCCTGGGTCAGACCGCGGTCAATTACAGGTCGTACGAGTCGGGCCAGGAAGGTGAAAGTTTGAGAAGTTACGCGAAAAAAGTTGTCGGAGAACTTTGCAGTTTGTAGAACTGTCCCCACAGGCGAGGCTAAACACTGGTAGAAATGAAATGACCGGAGCCCCGATGGCCCCATGGCGGCATCTCTCCACCTAGCTGAGCCGCAGAGCTTCACAGAAAGGTCACCTTTAACAAAGTGACACAAAATGACAACATGGGAGAAGACAAATCAATGAACTAAAATGTCCTCCAGTAGTCCGGGCATACACATTATAGCAGAACTACAGTAATGTTGAGGTCTCGAGGTGAGCACCACATTAGAGCTCTACTCCAGTCCAACATAGAATAGAAAAGCGGTACGGTACATCTTGAAAATGATGGCCAACCACGTTGATGTGCTTTGTCAACATTACCACATACACAACGCTATGAGTAGAGCTCTGAGAGATCAGTGTTCCTGTTGCTCCCTAGACAGCATAGACTGGAAAAAAATTCTGTCAATGCAAGGACCACTGTTTCCCTTGCCTTCTGAAGACTGACTGCCCTAGGTGCCTTTCTGATACGTTTCTAACTTATTAAACAATTTGCTATAATCATTATCATCTTAGTTTCTCTTTTATAAACATCACTCTTCACCTAAAGTCTTTCATAATCTTCGTCTTTGTCTTCCTCATGCCATTTATCAAATGTCTCCCCACTTCTCTTGGTCGCCCTTTCATGTGGAATCTTCCAGCACCGCTTGTAGCAGAAGTCCTGCAGCGTGTCAATCCTTTTCGCATGGCGGATACCTCAAACTCTGTACTCAACCACACTGTTCCCTCGTAAACAACCACACACACACAAACACTTCAGCCTTGCCAAGCTCCTCGGGCACCAGTTCAAAATGGACCTCAGCAAAACAACTAAACAGAAACACGTGAGAGCAATTGTTGTGACTGGCAGAAATGTGACAAATAACAGCATGAGCACAGGAACACAATGGCTGACCCTTTTCCTTCCGGAAGGTTGTTTCTCTCTCATGGAAGACCCCTATTACTAAACAAACCACCTGCACTCCAAGAACATGCACTAACACAAACCAGTTGACAAACAGCGGATTTATATAAAATAACCCAACTACAATGTGATGTTTTTCCTTAGACAAACTGCAATGACCATCCCATTTATAGGTTATCATTAAAACTGTTGTACCCTGACAATGATAAGAATTTACTTTCTTCATAGTTGACAGTATTAATAGTCTCAAAGTAGGAGTGCTGACTTGAGATCAGTTTAACCATCTTAAAGCGGTTGTTCACTTACATTGTTAAATTAAATATTGGAAATCCTTACCCTCCAAGCCAGAGCTCCCCAAACACGGTAAAGCATATGCTAGGATACTCAGCAAGGGGCAGAATATAGAAAATATTTGCATTGATTGTCAAATGGTTTGATCCATGTCACACATCTTTGTACTGCAGATCATTCCAAAGCAAGGCTGCTGATTTAAGGTTCCCACTCTCATTATAGTTTCACTGTTCAACTGTGACCTGGGTCTTTTTTTTTTACTGAGACTAAGCTTATTTTACATAGATAATATATCTGTACCCTTAGATCAAATACAGCACCATACCGCTATAAAGGCTACTACATTTGCATTAGAAGAGCACAGCTGTGTGATCTGCTCCCTAGTCTTCACTGAGCACGGTGGTCTTGCCTTGACCGAATTGACAGTGGCAACAACGTCATTCAACAAAAAGCATAGCTGGGGGCATAACTACCTTGATGCCAGGGCCTCCCTGCCAATCATATAGTGTGCCCAGTTGGCATGGCGTGTCACCCGTTTGATGAGGGCCTGCAGCGCCTCTCATTTCCCTGGCATGGCTTGCTGCCCATCTGAACACATTTCCATTTCCAATCTTAGATCTGACAAATTTACAAAAAAGTGAAACCTTCAGGGATTGTTAATACCTGCAGCTAACACCTCTTGAATTGCATTTTACATTTTAGTAATTTAGCAGACGCTCTCATCCAGAGCAACAATAAGTGAGTTCCACTTAAGTGGTCTTAGAAAACCAACATCTGGCTGCAGTGTTCAAGGTCAGTTGCAGATGCTTGATGGCACAGGTGGGGAGCCCAGCCAACAGTGTGTTGCAATAATACAGTATGTACACAATACGTTAGTTTTGGACGTCAGAGGGATCTAGAGTTTCTGGGTGACAAGATGCCATGAAGTCAGAGAGAACACAGGGGGAACACAGGGGGAACACAGAGAGAAGTTAATGGGGAAAGTCAGGTAAGGTAAAAGGTCTACAGAGATAATCTGGAGAAGAGGGGAAAGAAAAAAGTTAAGGAATAAGGACAGTGGGGCCAGAATGAATGAGTGAATGAGGAGCAAATCTTGTCAACCTTTATTTCAAAAATGTTGGCATGGTCGTCTACCAATCGGGTAGAAGGAGGGGGAGTATGGGGAGGTTGTAATATAGCAAAAGGTGGCAAAAAGTATCCTGGGGTGCGAGCCAGATGCTTGATATTTAGAGTGATAGAACTTGACTTTAGCAGCAGAAACAGAGGAAGGTAGAGTAAAGTGAATGAAAGGATGACAGGTCCTCTGGAAGTTTTGTTTGTTTGTTTTCTTCCACTTTCGCTCGGCAGCCCACAGCCCTGTTCTGTTAGCTCGCAGTGAGTCAGTCACGGTGAGCGGCTTGTCCATCCATTTGAGAAGCAGACTCCAAACAGTGCCCCACCCCCCACGTACACTTCAAGACGAGTAAACAACACAGTCATCACCATGGAGACCACACACCTCCAGTAAACACTTGACTAACAGAGAGGTGAGGAGGAAGAGGGAGAACTCCAGCCTTGACAAGTCATGTAGACCACACCGATACTAATCATTGACACCCTTTGGAAGGACTAGTTCTCCGGTTAAACTCGGTTACTCGCCAGGGTCCAGACCGGGTGAAGGTCTGGCGTCGGTGTGCTGAGTGCATGTGAATGTCAGGATGGTGGGATGATTGCAGGGATGAAGCTAAGCCATATTCCATCCCTCCAACACACACACACACAGGGAAAACCCCACAGGATGAGCTGAGGCAGCGTTGTTGTGCAGCTTTCCTGTGTGTGTGTGCGTGTGTGTGTGTGCGCGACTAGCTTAGCGGTGAGAGAGGCTGATAATCTGTAAAGCTGCTTTGCCTAGGGCGGCTGGTGTGAAAGTTGGCAAGTGTGACGGGGGGGCAAAGAGGGAGGGAGGGAAAGAGTGTGTGAGAGAGGTATTACATAACGTGCCTCTTCTCTTCCTTTGTCAACAAACACGGGAGCCATATTTATGGAGAGAGAACACCGATGCAACACACGTGAGTGCAGACTGGCACATGGGGCAACGTGAGATCTATACTCCTTACATGTCCTCGTTGCCATCATCTAAACGCTGTCGTCTCAGGTTTATTGCCAGAGGCCAGAGTACACAGCAGACAAGTGTATCGCCTGTTAGAGCTTCTGACCACGGTAAGATACTGTGTAGATTCTATCGACAGAGTAACTCATTGGGTTTTACTACACAGACCAGACCAATCAGATCATATTTTTTAATATTTCAATTAATGTTCCAGATATTTAATTACATGGTTATAAATTGGAATGGATTTAGAAATACACTCGGAAAATAACGGAAAAAACAAGTCAAATACATTTTCACTCAAACACACTCCCATGCAAGTGAAATATTGGAGTGTATTTAATGTATTAAAACAATTGCAATATTCAATATAAAAAACATACAAAATAAAGTAATTGCTATGGCATGAGTATTTAAAAATACATAAGTATTTTGAATAACTATATACAGTGCAGTCGGAAAGTATTCAAACCCATTCTTTCCACATTTAGTTATATTATAATTTTATTTAGATGAAACAGATTTTTCTTAATGTTTGTCAATACCCCAAAATAACCAAATAAAATCAGGTTTTTAGAAATGTATAAAAAAATATTTGAATTTACTTAAGTATTTAGACCCTATGCTATGATTCCCTATGCTAGGATTCTCGAAACTGAGTTAACGTGCATCCTATTAGAAAGATGAAGCAATTGTCCGTAGAGCTCCATGACCTGATTGTGTCAGAGATCTGGGGAAGGGTACCAAAACATTTCTGCAGCTTCGAAGGTCCCCAAGAACACATTGGCCTCCATCATACATAAACGGAAGACTGTAACCACCAACACTCCTACTGGAGCTCTAAGGGGAGGAGCCTTGATAGGGGGAGGAGCCTTGATAAGGGAGATGACAAAGAACATGATGGTCACTGTCAAAGCACCAGAGTTCTTGTTCGGGGATGGGAGAACCTTCCAGAAGGAAAACTATCTATCTATTTAGCACTACACCAATGGGCCTTTATGGTACAGCGGCCATACCAAAGTCACTCCGCAGTAAAAGTATTTGTTGCTCAATTTCTAAAATCCTAAATCTCACTGATCAGACATATTCAGCAGCATATGGAAGGAGGTGAAATGGAGAAAACCTGCAAATCCCAAATGGACCCCAACATCCATCCCATTTGCTATTCACGCGCTCCTCCAACTATTTGCAAAAGCTGCAAAAAGTGGCATTTACCAAGCTGAGGAAGCGAAAAAACAAGCAAGGGTGTAGAGCAGGGGTGGGCAAACTACGGCCCGAGGGCCAAATGCGGCCCGCGAAGCTGTTCCATCCAGCCCACGGAATGTAATAAAATTATTTTGGGGGGAATAAAAAAAAACAACTCACCAGCCCATTCTTATACATCTGAGTCAGAATTTTAACTATTTACACCTTATATGGGATCTACTGTACATATGTAATGTACGTTTTAACTTTTGCCCTTTTCTGGCCTCCAAATCAATTATGATTAACAAATTACAAAAACAAATGTGGCCCTCCATTTCATTTCAAAATCCTGATGTGGCCCAGAGCCAAAATATTTGCCCACCCCTGGTGTAGAGGCTAATTCCCACAAGGCACTGTGTTAATTCATACCTCCTGAAATTCTCCCGATAGGAATGGATAGGCACACCTGATGATATGGCATGATTTGGTTTACATGGGATTTGGATAAAAAATGTCAGAAGGTAAATTTCGAAATGGTTGGTTTTTTTGTTCTTAAATGGCTGGAAAGATTTATACATTTCATGCTTGTTTTTTAAGCAACGTTGGACCACAAATTACTCAAGTCCAGAATGTGCCTCGAAGTTTCTGCGTTTATTTAAACCCACAGCCAATTACATTGACAGATGGCAATGTTGTCATTAGCTAGCGAAGTACATTAGGAATAGCTATAAAAAATATATAACTAGTTAACTAGTTAATATACTAGTTCAGTATAGTTCAGTATAATATTAACTAGTTAACATTATACTGAACTTTAAATAAATGTCTTTATACAGACAGGTGTGTGCCTTTCTAAATAATGTCCAACCAATTGGTTTTGCCACAGTTAGACTCCAATCAAGTTCTAGAGACATTTCAAGAATGGTCAATGGAAATTGGATGCACCTGAGCTCAATTTGGAGTGTCGTACTAAAAGGTCTAAATACCACGAATGCGAAATTTCAGTTTGAAAAGAAAATTGGCACACAGACAAAAACTTGTATTTGCTTTGTCACCATGGGGTGTTGTGTGTAGACTAATGACAATCCCTGACGGATTCATATGCATTAAGAGCCTGACCACTCCAACGTGAATGTCACTAGGAGTGTCAGAGGAGCAGCGTTCCAAAATGTGTTTCTAGTGTTTCTGGAGCGCAGGACAACTTTCAGTAATTAATGACCGTCAGATGTGGGCCTGTGGTGCCGGAAACATTGTGCGGGATGCTGGAACCCAACCGACTAAACCGTCATACCCACTTCACAGAGCTGTACAATGAACTCATCCCCAACTCATCCCTTCCCGTGCCGTGGTATTCCCAGCCTAGAAACAGGGGGCAGGTTGAGTTCTAAACATAAACAGTGCTGCTAACCCAAAACATAGCAATACGTTCAAGTCCAATAGGCCAAGCAACAGCAATTCTCCTCAGCTTACTGCAGATCCCTCAGTCGGTTCACAGTCTGCCCCTGCCACGACCCAGAGAGAGAGAGAGAGAGAGAGAGAGGGAGAGAGGGAGAGAGGGAGAGAGAGAGAGGCGAGAGGGAGAGAGAGAGAGGCAAGAGGGAGAGAGAGAGAGAGAGAGAGAGAGAGGGAGCGCGTGAAAAGGAATGGAGTCAGACGAGCGGTGTGAAAGAGAGGAAAAACAAAGGGAGGGGGAGAGAGGAAGGGAGGGAACGTGACGGTCCGCGTGACGCTGGCTCAGACACTGCAGGCGGTTACGTAAGTGCACCCCTGCCCTGTCTCCTCATGGACTGAGCAGACGCCTCTCTCCTCCAATCCCCTGTCCCGCAGCAACCGCCCGCTTTTTTCACACCGCTCACATGGCTCCTCACATGCTCCCTCCCTCTTACGCCGTCTACCGTTTTCTCCCTCTCTCCCACCCTCTCTCGCTTCCTCCTCCCACTCACCGATTCCCAGGGGAGCCACCAACCTCTGCTGTCGCTTTTCTCTCAGTCTTTTTCTCGCGCTCCCCCCCCCCCTCCATTCTATTTTCCCATGGAGTAAGACAGCAGCTCCACGCTCAGGGCAACAGGGATATGACACACACACACACGTGCGCCCCCCCCACACACACACACACACCAACTTTTCACCCAATATCTAATATGTGTTTGCACTTTAGCACCAAATGTAACAGCGCTTTTTTTTGTTGTTGACAAACCCTGTTAATGATGTCACATGGACGTACAACCTGGGTAGTCATTCGTATAACAGCAGAGTATGTTACCGGCTGACATTTAGCAACAGGACATCTTCGCATTACTGTTCTGTTAAAAGCGGGGGAATACTGAAACAGCATTTCTGTTACGCTGTGTGAATTCCATGTCCCATGTTCCTCTACTCAACGGGCAGCAGACGGACATCCCATGACCCTGTAGAAGACAGACCAACAACCCGCAAACTTTCCCCAGTTCTCCGCTTTCTTTTTTAAATAAAGTGTCTCCTACACTTTCCCTGCCTCCCTACCCTACCAATTCACAGGCCCGTGTTGGAGAGATTTCCTCCCGCAAGCCGGCTCCCTGCAGTATCGATCTGTTTGTTCAGTGTTTGCCCCCTCCCTCCCCTCCCTCCCCTGGTCCCTCCCACCCTCCGTCTTTCTCCCTCACAGTTTGAGCATGTCCTCATGTGCCTCCCCACTTTATATAACAGCTTGGAGAGAACCACAGAATACGGATGAGGAGAGGTCCGGGCTTAGAGCCCACAGCCCAGAGAGAGAAGGTTAGGGTGAGGGAAAGAAGGGAGAGCGGGAGAATGAGCAAGTGAGGAGAGAGAGGACAGGGTAGAGCTAAGGGAGGAGAGAGTGGAGGAGACGGAGGGAGGCAGACTAGGAGAGCAATGACACAAAACTACAGCCACACGACCGCAACCGAAACAGCCATACGCCGCCTCAACAACAAAACACCACCTCAACAACAAAACACCACCTCAAAAACAAAACACCACCTCACTGATTCTGTATCATATTGTCGTTGTTGATCATGCAGGTAACAACCGCTTGCCTCACCATGTCTGGAAAGTTACTCACAGGCTCATCAAAGGACTCCTTCTTGTCCAGCATCTCTCTGAGTGTCTGCAGGATCTTAATGCAGAGCTTTTCCTCTTTGTCCATCAACTTCTTGGTGTGTTTGATCAGCCTGAATGAGAATTAAAGAGTTGGAAGATCAAGAACATGTCAACTAAACACAACAAATCCTGAGACACCAAGCAATAAAATTGAAGATTTTGGGGGGGGAAATGTCACAGTCTAATGGTCTAAAATAAAACAGTGGGGGATGGTGGACAGCCAAATAACAACGGTCCCCTAGTATAAGCCCTGGTTGGCGGTGTCTGTGACACACTCACTTAGCGGTGTCTGTGACACACTCACTTAGCGGTGTCTGTGACACACTCACTTAGACATAAAGGCACCACTCGCACAACGCAGCCTGGCAGCCTCTGGGAACAGCAGCTCAGGGCTGTGCAGTACATCCACCAGCACAGAGAACTCAGCCTGCACCTTGGGACTGAACTGCTCCTTCAGACACGCCACCACACCCTGGACACAGAACACAACGTACACAATGACACACCTGTTAAGTATTGTGTGTGTATATATATATATATATATATATATATTTGACATGGAAATGGACAAGTCAAAGCACAGATCCTAATCCTACTGAGATGCTGGGGGGTGATTTGAAACGGGCTGTGCATGCAAGAAACCCCTAAACGTCACAGAGCTCAAAAGACTCCGCATGGAGGGGTGGGAAATACATTCTCCCAGTCAACGTCAGTGACTGGTAGACAGTTATAGGAAAGGTCTTATCAAGGTTATTTCAGCCAAAGAGTGAAATACCACCAGTTAGGACACTATAGGGTGTCCTAACTTTACAAAGGGTGCAATACCAGCTATTAGAGCATAGGGTGTCCTAACTTTACAAAGGGTGAAATACCAGCTGTTAGGGCATTGGGCAGGGGTCTCCAAACCGTTCCACGGAGGGCCGAGTGTCTGCAGGTTTTAGTTTTTTCCTGTAAATTGGTTCCAGGTTCAGATCTAAATAACCAGATGAGGGTAGACCTAACCAATCAGTGACATAATGAATCAATCAAGTACAAGGTGAGAGTGAAAACCTGCAGACACTCGGCCCTCCGTGGAACGGTTTGGAGACCCCTGGCATAGGGTGTCCTAACTTTGTCCTCTGTAGGAAATGGCAAGGGGTGTTTTTATTCCACTAATGTTTGAAGTTATAATTGATTGTGGTGTTCCTTGATCTGTAATTGGAGGTAAAGATGGAATATCATTGTACTGCTAAGACAGCAACAATACCATAACCATTTATAAAGTTTGCTATTTATTAGCAGGCCATCGTCATGACAAACATGGTTTTTGATACTGTGAATCTTCACCCCAAGATGGTGGTGGGTTTGCTCTGTAGGAAAACCCCATAAATGCAAACCGATGATCATATCACACAGTCTTCATTTTAAACATCGTGGTCCAAAATACAGATGCCCACTTCATATACACAGTATTATTTGATTTCACATTTCCGAGCCTCTTGGAGGACCTTCATGTGGGTCATTGCCTGCAAATACCTTCATGTGGGTCATTACCTGCAAATACCTTCATGTGGGTCGTTACCTGCAAATACCTTCATGTGGGTCATTACCTGAAGATACCTTCATGTGGGTCATTACCTGCATTACCTGCAGATACCTTCATGTGGGTCATTATCTGCAGATACCTTCATGTGGGTCATTACCTGCAGATACCTTCATGTGGGTCATTACCTGCAGATACCTTCATGTGGGTCATTACCTGCAGATACCTTCATGTGGGTCATTACCTGCAGCTTCTCAATGATGCTCTTGTAGTCGGGTCCCCCGAGGGGCTCCTTGCGGGGCCGGGAACGGGCCGAGATCCTCCAGTCCATGGCGGCCCGCTGCACCATGGTGGTGTGGGCCTTCAGGGACAGCGTGTTCACCTGGCCGTCCAGATCCACCGGGATGGCTATGGCACGTGCCTTGGCTACACAGGACGGAGGACACAACCAGGAACCGCTCAGACACGGTTCTCATTTTTATGTCGCAACCAATACATGGAAAGAGGTCCATTACGGCACTATTATGCTCGAGGTTTAAAGGGATCCTTGTCTGAGCTGAAAATATAGTTATTTACTGTACCACTGCAGTGCAGCAATTATTTTACTTGCCTATGTTCCAGCCAAAAATGTCAGTAGACTAAACTTGTATATTGCCACCATATTGTATATCTATGTTCAATTTAAAATCCTTCCAAGGGTATTTATTAACCCACCCAGCAAGGGTTTTTAGAAAGAAAATTGCCCGGTATCATTTTGTCCAATATTTTGAAGTGCTCTCTGTACCTTTCAAATTCACAGATTGTTTTCATCGGTGGTACACACCCAATTGTTAATATTAATGAGCCACAGACCTTGATTGGATAACAGCACTGGCAACTGCTCTACTCCTATTAGAAAATATTGCCCTCTGAAGACGCCGACCTCCTAAAGATCCACCAATCGGCTTACAGTTTGTGGCCCACTCGTTCCATGGACATTTTGGAGAGGAACTGATTTTGGTTTTATTTGAACAACAGAACATCACACTCAACATGTACCGGAACCTTGCTATAAAGACCTGTCAATGTGTTGTCACTCACCAACGTCAGCCAGGGTCTTGATACAGCCCTCAACATTGCTCTTCTGGGCTGAGCTGATCCAAGTGCAATTATAGATCCTGAAGGAAGACTGGAGCAGCTGGATGAAGATGGGCTGGTGTGTCTGACAGACAGGGGGGGAAAAGGAGGAAGGAGAGGAGGGATGAGACCAGAGGAATACAAGAGATTAAGGGATGAGCAGGATAGGCGACACTAGATTGAAACATCAGCGTTTGTCTAAAGTGTGTGGATGGAGAACAGATTTCAAGCCCAGCACCCCCTTCAGACTGCTGTAGATCTGAAAGAGTAAGATAGGTAAAAGCAATGTGACAGGAATGCCTAGCACCCCTTCAGACTGCTGTAGATCTGAAAGAGTAAGATAGGTAAAAGCCATGTGACAGGAATGCCAAGCAGCCCATCAGAAGGTCAGCCATTGTGTGCCTTACAAATCTCTTTGTGCAGATGGATCTGATAGAATGAAGGAGGGGCTAGGGGGCTGTTTGGAACTCCTGTTTATTGTCCTAAGTGACCCAGGCTGTCCTGTCAGTGACCCAGGCTGTCCTGTCAGTGACCCAGGCTGTCCTGTCAGTGATACCTGCAGGTTGGAGTTGTTGACCGAGAATTGGGAGCTGAAGAAGCCCTTGACGATGGCCATCACCGTCTCCAGAACATACTTCTCCAGGTGAAGATCAGCATGTTTACGGTCCGTGGTGGGGTTGCACACCTGAAACCAGAAGAGAAGGGAGTCTTAGAAGTATTTGTGTGTGTGCATGTGAGGCTTCTAGGTTGAACCCTTGCATTGGACTCTTGCTGCTTTCACAAATTTTCGTGCAAAAGGAACATGTGTTGGGCTATTAAGACCCCTAGTTGTTGTTTAGAGTACTTAAGTCGATACTTTACCCGAGCCATGTCCACTAGGAAATTATCAAAAAGCATCCAGATGTGCTTGCTGGTGTAGATCTCCTTCATCTCCACCTCTGTGTCCACGTAACAGTGATTCACAAAGTTCACGTAGGCGGTTTTCACCTGGAGACAGAATGACACAACACCCTGACATGAGAGATCACCACCACGCTGCATCCACACGAGCTTTTCCTGAAGTCATATGCGTTTCTAGAGTTTTGTGTCACAGTAACCACATTTTGAACCACTCTTTGAACGCCCAAAGAAAACCGACGCATCCACCATCTGCCCCCCAATGCCTAACAGTTGATCACATGTAGTCAAACTGAGTGTCTAAAACCAAGTTCCAATCTCCTTTCTTGTCATTTCGATCTGCAAATAAGTTCAAGTTGAACCCAAGGAGATTTAATCGGACTACGAAAACACATCCAATCACAGGCACTCATTCTCTCTCTCCCTCCCCCGTACCTCCGGGACGCAGTCTTCGTGGGTGACGACCTTGACGATGTCGTCCAGGGGCAGCAGCGAGGTGCACTTGAGCTCCGTGTAGACGTTCTTGCCCTCGGTGCAGGCGGCCAGCAGCTCCACCAGGGTGTTGTGGTAGGCCAGAGCTCCGCCCTCGTCCCCACGCTCCCTCTCGCAACGCATCATCTGGAGCAGCATCAAGAAAGACGAGCGGTCGTTGTAGAACACCAGCACGTCCTCGCCACCGTTCACCAGCTGGGGGAGGAGCGGAGAGGAGACCGACAGAGTGGAGGTCAGACAGGGAGTGCCGGCACAACAGAGAGCACCGATATTGCTCATTCAATATGATATGGAAGTGGCCCGGTACAGATGTGATCCAGGTCAGTCAACACATGATATTGTAACATCCCTGAGACCTCCTACATAGAGACTCAATAGTATTGGGAACCAGGCTATTCTGTCCTCATCTCTGTGTCTCACCTCAGTCATGACCTTGTCCTGGCATTTCTTCACGTACTTTCCGTCGGCCTTGACGATGGTCTGGAGGAACTTGAGGTACTGGACGTGTCGGCCGTGCGTATCGATGCAGTGGACAAAATGGTGGACCACGCGTTCGCTAATCTCGTTGCACAGGTGGAAGTTGTTCATGAAGATGTGACGCATGGTCTCAGCCTCCAGCAGCTAGAGAGATGGATGTGCACAGTTTATTGACATGGATAGACACTATATGGACAAATGTATTGGGACACCTACACATTACACCTACAGGAGCTTATGATTTACCATTCTAAATCCATAGGCATTAATATCGAGTAGGTCCCCACCCTAATATCAAGCGAGGTCAAACACTGATGTGGGGGCCTGGCTCGCAATCTCCATTCTAGTTCATCACAAAGGTGTTCAAAAGGGTTGAGGTCAGGGCTCTGTGTGGGCCAGTCAAGTTCTTCCAAACCAAACTCATTCCACCAAGAATCTTGATTTGTGCACTGGGGCACAGTCATGCTGGAACAGAAAATGACCTTCCCCAAACTGTTCCCACAAAGTTGGAAGCATAGAATTAGCTTGGTGATGTAAGGCTTGCATGCAGCTGCTCAACCATGGAAACCCATGACATGAAGCTCCCGGTGCACAGTTTCAGTGCTGATGTTAATGTCAGAGGAGGTTTGGAACAGTTACTGAGTCAGCAGTGTTGGTGACTTTTGTAACTCACTTCTTGGAAAGATGGCATCCTATTACTGTACCAAACTCAAATTCAGTCAGCTCTTGAGAACAACCCATTCATTCACAAATAATAGTAAATGCTGCATGGCTAGGTGCTAGAATTCATACACCTGTGGCAATGGGACTGAATGGGACCTGAATTCCATGATTAAGAAGTGTGGCCCAATTTTGTCAATATAGTGCATTTAGCTCACTGACTGTGTGTGTGTGCATGTTGTGTTTGTTTACCCCTGGTGTGAGGAACAGGTTGAGGTGTTTGTTGAGCAAAGCCTGGTTCTGGATGTTCCCTCTGCAAAAGTTCTGCAGGAACACATGAGCCAGCTTCATGATCTCGTTCATCTTCTCATCTGCCTAGACGGAGGGAGGCCACAACAAGGTCAACGGCGGTCAGAAAATCAATCCATAAAGTACTTGTTGGACTGTCTGTTCGACAAGTGTGTATTGTGTGTAAGAAACGTGGTGTGCTCACTTTCTCATAGGGTATCTGCAGCAGGTCCAGGACTACAGTTTGCGCCCCCATGTTCTTCAGGAGTCTCTGTTGCTGCACACGACTCTTCTTACCGGGGAAGCACAGCTTACTGAGACGCAGCAGGATCTAATAACCGTACATCTCCGTTTGTCAATCAATATTCCCAGTGCTTTGGTTCGATAAAGACAGCACTGCCTGTATCTTATTACGATGCCCCCCGTACCACACGAAAGACCAGGAACCAGAAGGACCCACCTCTTTGACGATTTTGTAGTTGTTAGCTTTGTTGCTGTCTATCTGGGGCCTCACATCTCCGTCCTGCACCGGACTCAGGATGCCCACCTCCTGTCAATCACACACAACACAAACATTCATCGGAGCGGACGCGGCCCTTTAAGAGAAAGAGTGTCACTTTCACAAAGATCATGAAGCTTCTGCATATTCGCGTTTTACTTCCTGCGCATGTATTTTTCCCCTGAGTTGTTTGTCGGGTAGGACAGTCCCTCTTTTTACTCATCTGCTGAATTCTTCCCTCTCGTCGCACTACTCAAAAGATGCTTTGATTTGATCAACCTGATAATTGAGCCCACGTCCATGCACCGCATCGCTAAACAACTGAGATTAAACAGCCAAAATAAAAACCTTGCAGTTATCTCAACCAACATTCCCAAAATAAACAGCCGTTGTGGCCTAAAGAGACAGGCAGGCAATTCAAAGCAGCATTCTTTACCTGAGGCAACAATATGACATAAAGCTGTATGCGGTCTAAGCATCAGGCTAGTGTTATTTCTATCTTCAATACGTTTCATAGCGAGTAACAAACAGCATGAAACCGCAAAAGTTTGTCATTTTTTTCCCAAAACACAAAAAAAGATCCACAGTCACAGATAACAACCCAAACCTAGAGCAATATGTATTTATATGTGTGCTAGAAAAATTTTCCCATCCTAGCAGGCAACAGGTCTGCCAAGTGAAAAGACTAGGACGCACAACCATTAGCCTCCCACAATGTGTTCATGGCATACCTCAGTGTACTGTAAGGTGTTGTACTACAGTGTAGTGAACTACTGTAGTGTACTATACTAGTGTACTGTACTTTACTAAAGAGCAGTGTACTACAATGTGCTGTACTATGTTATACTGTATGGTATTATAGTGCAGTGGTTCTCTACTCTTGTCAAGTAAACTTACCATTGTAGTATAGTGTAATAAAATGTTGTTTCCTGTAATATACTGTAATGCACTGTAGTCTACTGTAGTGTGCTGTAGTGTATAGTAATATACTGTAATGTACTCTACTGCAGTGTGGTGTAGTGTATAGTAATGTACTGTAGTCTACTGTAGTGTGCTGTAATGTACTATAGTCTACTGTAGTGTGCTGTAGTGTATAGTAATATATTGTAATTTGCTGTAGTGTGCTGTAGTGTATAGTAATATCCTGTAATGTACTGTAGTCTACTGCAGTGTGCTGTAGTGTATAGTAATGTACTGTAGTCAACTGTAGTGTGCTGTAGTGTATAGTAATGTACTGTAGTCTACTGTAGTGTGCTGTAGTGTATAGTAATGTACTGTAGTCAACTGTAGGGTGCTGTAGTGTATAGTAATGTACTGTAGTCAACTGTAGGGTGCTGTAGTGTATAGTAATGTACTGTAGTCAACTGTAGGGTGCTGTAGTGTATAGTAATGTACTGTAGTCTACTGTAGGGTGCTGTACCTCCATGCCCTGCTCTTTGCCCTGGTTGTCTCCCAAGTCATCATTGCCGTAGCCTCCACTCTTCTCCACCCACAGTTCTGACTTCTCAACCGTCAGCCTGAGCTGGTCCAGGTCTGTCTTGATCTGCTTGTAGTTCTCCACATCCTGCTCAGATACCAGCAACTGGACCTGCAGGGCACAACAGGAACACACACATTGAGACAATCAGACACATTCCAATCCCCCAAGTGCAGGCCCAAGCCCCGTGCCGGTACCTGTTTGAAGGCCTGCAGGACCTCTGCTCTCTGGCTGAAGTGTTTGAACATGAGCTGCAGCGATCCGGAGACCAGCGGGGGGTAGTCATGCATGATGAGGTGGATCAGAACCCTCAGGAAGGTCCGGCCCCCCTCGTCATCTAGTTCCACAGCACTACACTCTGAACTGGAGGAGCCAGACAGCGGTTACGGGATGACAAGGAGCAACAGGCACAGCACATTTAACCAGATACCCCCCCCCACACACACACATTCAATTACCTTCCAGCAAACATGGTCTCTGCTTTGGCGGCAATTTCATCAATGTCTGGTTCTGAAACTATATATAATAATTATAGATGGCCAAATTAACCCCATCATTGGTCATTAGTGACAGTGAAAGTACAGCTCAAACAACGGATTACAAAAGCAAATCATCAAGATTTCCCTAGCCGGGTAACAAGATTTGGCAAACATTACAAACAGATCTGAGACCAGGCCAAGACGTAATAGCAGAGCCTTACCTGTAACGGAACGGAGTTCAGACACGGATACTGAGCTGTCTGGTATACTGCCATCTCCAAACTCTTTCTTATAAATGGACAGCAGGTATGTGATTCTATAGTCCAGTCGCACACTCAGAATGAACTGGTAGAAGAATCAGATGGAAACCAATAAATATCACATACCTCAAAACAATATGAAAAGCTACCATAGTAAATACCGAGACCATATAACAGCGGTTATAACAGTTTGTAATATTGTATGCATTATTGTAAAAAATGCAATCAAGTAGTTGGCTAAGTTGGCTAAGTTGGCTTCCCTGCCCTTTGCAAGCCCAAATCAATTCAAACAAGAGACAAGAGTGTCATAATATGAACATATTATGTTCTCAAATAAGAAGGCTGCGCCATTAGAATGCAATTTAGATTTGGCCCAAAACTACTGTCAGGTTAAAAGAGAACAAAACAGTATCATTCTACTCATTTAACATATGCTGTATTGAAAACATTTTCCAACATTTTAAGTGGTGAGAAACATGCATTAACTCTAAATGTTTCTGTGGTATTAGAAAAAGTGACAATTAGGGATATAGCCTTATAGCCCACAAAAGCATGTTAGAATAGCAAAGAATTGGACCACAGGTGCCCTCAAGTCACTACTAGAGCAAACTATTAGGAGCAAATTGCCCCCCAGACCACACGGCGGCGCTATACTCACTTGTAGGATCTCAATTATCTTGAGCTTGGTGTCCATGACGGTAACGTCCTCATTGTCTGGAAAAGACAGGGGCTGTGGAGCCGGGGATTCGTCGGAGGGATTGTGGGACAGGACCTGCCCTCTGCTAAGCACCATCTGACTCATCATCTCTCCCACACCGTGGATGGTACGCAGCACATTGTTACCTGGAAGACGTTCACAACGTAGCGGTGTAGTACATATTAGACCGGAAATGAACTGAAACAGGCAGAATACTCTGCCTTGTTTAACAAGATAATCTCGTCATCCAATGGAAAGATATAAACGTTGTAGACATGGTTTTGTGAATGGTTTGTGATAGCAAGTTTGTAGTAAAGCGTTGGTTCATTCATTTTCTGGGAGACTAACCGGCCTCGGGACTCTTATTGAGCTTGGCCATGTAGTTGAGTGGGAGCTGGATGAAGTCTAGGATGGCTAGCAGGGTTCGGGTTAGACGCAGCAGCTCACTGAATTTGTAGAAACCAAAGTAGACCAGGTTCCTGGCCAAATGCACTACCTGAAAGACAAGACGGGTGAGAAGATGGGAGGGGACATGGGATTTCCAACATGACATGAGTAAGGGACAACGTCCATTAGTCCTATACCCAATCTTCATCTGTTTGATGGTTCAGGGGAGCCACCGCTAAAGTTGTATTACTCTTTGTGTTGTTGTATTGTACAAGTTTGAGGGAAATATAGCAGACCAAAAGACAGTTGAGAAAATCTACATTCATATGGATTAAAACGATTCGCGCACAAATGAGTTTAGCCTTTTCACCTCAAGAGTGAGTTCATTCTTCTCTTTGTCTCCAAAGGGAAAAGGCTGATTGACCACATCTTTAAGGTAATCCTCTACAAACTCCATGGTTGGAGAAAACTTTTTCTTCATCTCATCTCTGGAGGTGTCTGTGAACTCATACTCATACCTGAGGAGACACAGAGTGTTATGTTATATAAAATATAATAAATGTATCCTTTGTTAAAGATGGCTATGACCAACTTTTGGTGTCAGCTTTTTTTCAAACAGAAAATATGAGCATCATTACGGCCAAATTTAAAAAAATAAGATTATTGGTACCTGGAGAAAGTCTTATGAATCGAACCACCAGTAATTGTATCTACCTATTGATATAAATCATTTTCCAAGTTAATTTGACCTAAACCCCATGATTACCTGTGGTGTGAGCTAAAGAGAATAGTCTACAAGCAAGGAAAATAACCCTGAAACATCAGAATAGATTCTGCATTGACAAAAGTATACTTTGCTTGACCAACATTGATCTTGCAGACCCCTTTTAGCAAATGTGCAGTTGCGCCCCTGACTGCAACCTGGACAGTTTGTGAACAGAGAACTGTTGTGTCTGTGTCCTTTGAAACCTTTTTTAATCGATATTTAATCCCGCTCACGGCCCGCTCCGATCCTGCGCGAAAGGGAGCGCGTGGGCTCTCGACAGGGACTGCGTGACGAACGGGTTAAGGCGGGCGAGGCGACAGGCGCCACCACTCACTCGTGGATGGTGATCTTGGAGGGGATCTCGGTCCAGAGGCGCGCGTAGCGCACCGCCACCACGGCCTCCTGGGGCTCCCGGTCCACGTGCATGTGCAGCATGAGGCGGCAGAAGGAGGCGCGCAGGTTGTAGGGCAGGCAGTCGTCGAACATGCAGCGCAGGATCAGGTCCACGGGGAGCTGGCTGGACACCTGGTTGATGGCCAGGTACTGGCGGTCCAGGCACATCTTGGCAAACAGGTTGAGTTGGTATCTGGTGGCGCAGACGGAGAGGAAATGGTTGGCAGTGGCAAAGAAAACCTTCATCCTATACTCCGAAGCTGTAGACATACACCAACATTGGTGGTTACAGGGTGTAACAGGCCTACGACTTCCACTGAAAGACCTGCTTCAGTAGAAGTCTAAACTCTAGTACCTGTAGTAGGAGATAATAAAAGACCTGCTTCAGTAGCAGTCTAGACTCTAGTACCTGTAGTAGGAGATAATAAAATACCTGCTTCAGTAGCAGTCTAGACTCTAGTACCTGTAGTAGGAGATAATAAAAGACCTGCTTCAGTAGCAGTCTAAACTCTAGTACCTGTAGTAAGTGATTATGAAAGACCTGCCTTAGTAACAGTCAAAACTCTAGTACCTGTAGTGATTATGAAAAACCTGCCTTAGTAGTTGTCTAGACTCTAGTACCTGTAGTAAGCGATTATGAAAAACCTGCTTCAGTAGCAGTCTAGACTCTAGTACCTGTAGTAGGTGATGATCTCGTAGTCCTGTTTGTGGTTTCCCTTGGCGTCCTGGGCTAGGTGGCGGATGGACTTGCCGTGTGGCTCCTTGTGGCTGTCGATCCAGTAGAGCCACACCTCCTCATCCTCACCATACTCCTGCATCTGGGTCGAGTCCAGACTTGTCTCCGCGTTGGAGATGAGTCTGGGATGGGAGGATTGAAAAATAACAATGATCTGTTGTCGTCTGTCCACCTTCCTGTGCTTGGCTACATTGTGTCTACTATGTACTGTACCGTCCAATAAATGTTCCAGACATTTCAACTAAATCTACATATAGCATCTAATTGATATTCATTGCAGCTTTATATAAATGCAAAAAAAGTAGCATGGTTAAATGCCCAACATCAGTGCTGCTCAATTGCACGCTGAAAGAGATGAAGCTTTCCCCAGTCGTGTAAACTAGTTCGAAACATATTTTACCATCACTACTTTGTTAGGTTGTATTATTTGTGTGTGTGTGCGTGTGAATAGGTGTAGGGGACAAAATTAAAGTTTGTCAAAAGGATGGTAAAAGAGTCCTTAAAATATAGTAAAAGTATGTGTGCGCGTCTCACTTGGTCTGGATGAGGATATCAGCATTGGCGGGGTTCAGCATGAATTTACAGATGAGCTCCTGAGTCACTGGGATTGCAGTTTTATTTGACACACACAGGTCTGACAGATAGTCCAGGAACCTAGTAAAACAACAGGACAACCAAATGCACTTGATTAAATACACCCCAGGATTTCAATTGGATTCTTCATAGTACTAAGCTGACCAACACAGTCTAGGTTCTGGATAGGTCTGGATAATGCAGGCCAACATAGTCCAGGGCTGGGATGTCACCTGCAGTGTCCTGGTCTCATTGCACTTCAGCACCTCCCTCAGGTAGCTTGGACACCTGGTAACCTGAGTGAGTGATACTCCCCTTGTATGCCTCAACCCATGTGATCTTATGGTTCCACAAGCAGGGTTGGAATAGGCAAACAGACTTGGCACAGATACTTAGGTGGAAAGCTCGCCGCGATCTGTTGGGTGTCGTTTGGATGATACATGAGATAATACAAAATCAGGGGAATGTGTGTGTCCTAATGCTTTCTCTGATGAAAAGTCACTTAATCTTTGCTAATTTTCATGGACAGCAGAAACTCTGACATTGTTCCTGACTATAAGACCAGGTACATTTAATCAAAACAGCATTGGGAGTTGGATATTTGGATCTTCTAGTACTTTAAAGTGTCTCTTTTAGAGATAAGAGTATTTCTCAAGACTGCTAAGGGATGTAATGTCCCCCCATATGCCACTCGATTCTCTTCATGAGCAGACCTGGGCTCTCGGTTGCGTCGCAGTAGCTTGACAAAGGTCTCGATCTCCTTGGCTGTGATGTGTTTCTCCAGCAGCTTGCGGTTGTTGTGGAGCAGGGCAGTGATAGTGTCCTCCGCCAGGATCTCGTAGCCAATCTGGGACTGCATGATGGAGAACTTCTTGGCTATGTACTCCTAGAGGGCGGGAGGAGCTCCGTTAGACACATTTGATAAGATTACAGGAATACCTCGGCATCGTGGGTGAACTTGTTCGATGACAAAAAAGCTCGCGTTCGCGATCAACAGAGCTATATGGTTTTTACTACGGCGTACTGCAAAAGACCAGTCGTGACTAGTCGTCAGTCGGGGAGACAAAGATTTTTCTTTCATAAGATACTTCAACCTGCATGACTATGGATTATAATCACTCCCATAAACCCGGATGTTATTGCATAACATACAGTATAGTCATTCCTGTGATTGGCCAAGATCTAGTCAGGGTGGCACGTTGGACAACAGCAACAGTTGACTTGCCTGGTTCTTGCGGTAGTCCTTCTGGGAGTGGCGCAGCACCCGGTAGCACAGCTGTAGCATGTACTTGAAGTGGGCATAGCGCTGGTCCCCCAGGTCCTCCAGCTTCAGCATGGGACCCTGCCCTTTCCCTTCGTCAGCAAACGGTGCCTTCAGGATGCCAAAGACCTGCGGAGAAGTAAGTAGAGCGCAGATGGAACGAAGACGAGGATTCAGAGACAGAAATGGAACTTCTTGAAACCAGAATTTGTTGATTCTGTCGTTTCCTCCCTAATCAAGGTATTTATTGGCTCCGGGATCATTACAGCAAACAATCCCGTAACTATGCTATTAGCCCAGTCTCAGGCTAAATTCACTTAAAACGCAAGCTCTCTGCTTTCTGATCTTCTTAAGTACCAGAGTAAATGCAAGGGGGATGATGCACTAGTAGCTCACAATCCCTCAGGGATGTCAGTCTGACTTTGTGTTACATAAGTACATTCATTCTAAATAAATAATATAAATAATTTGCGTGTGTTTTAGACTGTTGACCTGGGCTAGGATGTTCTGTTCCCTCATCAGTTTCTGCCTCTCCCGATTGGGGTTGGAGATGACCACAGAAAGCACGTCCTGACCGTTGTTGGTGACCTCACACAAAAAGAAGATCAAGTCCTCGAGAAGCTTGGTTACAAACCTAGGAGAAGAACATTGCTGTATACTTGATATTCGGACACAGACCCCACAGTAAAAGAGGACATTATTTCAGGACAGTAACAACAGACTGGATCATTATTTTGGTGAATTAATTACTATTCCAAGGAAACAGTAAAATCGAATTGAATCATCTAGTATTCCAAGGAAACAGTAAAATCTGATTGAATCATCTAGTATTCCAAGGAAACGGTTGAACCCTCTCGGTCGTGTCGCTAGGGGGCATACCGTACCTCCTACATACATTGAAAGCCTATCAGAAATCTTGATTGATACTGACCCTAAGGTCCTGCCATCGATGCCCATCATCCAAAACACTTAGAGAAAGGCAAGAGCGCGACCGAATACTGTCGGGGGAAGTCATGATGCCAGTCACACAGCCAGTCGGCCAGCCGGTCAGCACCGTACCTCCTCTCGTTCTGAGTGATGACGCCCGTCTGGAACAGCCTCACGGTGGCCTCTAGCACTTTGTTGGCATCGTTGGCGAAGTCCAGGTCACGCACCTCGGACAGGGGCACAGAGACGATGGCGAAAGCCTCCTTGTCCTCCTTGGTGGGACACGTGCCAATCTGCGGGCGGAGGGCACACAGAGTCACCGTGAGCGGTGGAGGGCACAGAAGCAGGAACGGACGGGAAAGGGGCGGGCCAGGAACGGCACCTTGAGCATGACGGGACGCTCCTCCTCCGTGTCGATGGGGAGGTTGGTGCTGGTCACCCACGTGTTGGTGCACAGGTGCCTCAGGCGCACGTACGAGTTCCTGTGGGGAGGCCAAGCGTGTGTTGAACGTCGGGGTGTACCCACTGCTTTAGAGGACGCATTTAGGATGCTTCTCCAAGAGTCCTCAGATGATCTGTGAAAGTGTGTTAGGCGCGTGCTGTGTTCCAGGGGCCTGCTATCCCACCTGGGCACCAGGCAGTCAGCTCTCTGCAGCGTGGTGGCGTCCAGCTCAAACAGCGACGCGATGTCATTGCCGTGGGGGACGGAGACCAGGGTGTAGGCGATCTTCTCGGCAGCCTGGCGCTTCCTCTTGGAATACACAGGATTTGTCTCCGTCTGAGAGCAGGCGGGTAGGCAGAGAGACAGACAGAGGTGGATGACAAAGTTCAACGCTAACATCCATAAATCTGCCCCCCCCCCCCCCCCCCCCCCCCCCCCCCCCCCCCCCCCCCC
>JACXGK010005280.1:0-33774 GCA_016801125.1 Novumbra hubbsi | reverse complement strand
ACACCTATCAGAGGTAGTCCTGGGGTGTACACCTATCTAATAGCTGGTCTTTTTGAGATTGACAAACAATGGCATCTTCTGAAGATTCCTCATTATCAGCGCCCTGAAGTCGGAAAAACTAAAACCTGCGTGGCGTAAAAGCAGCACCACCGTGGACCACCGTCTATTAGCCTCCCTCCAATACCTTCGGTGAAGTGCTATTTCAAGGTAGGCCTTCTTTGACACGCATGCAAACATTCTTACAAATACCCCCTCTCCTTCAGGCAGGCCGATATGGATGAATTGCTTGTCCTGGCTGGACATGTAGTAGCGGATGGTTAGTGTGAAATGGATACCTTTCATGACCTGAAACTTTGCGACTAGGTGTTTCTTCACTTTCTCTACATACGTCGCACTTGTTGTGACGTGTTTAAGGGATGGTTGAGGAAGGGTATGAAAGTTATTTAGGTCATTTAATTTAACACCTCAGTCAATGACATACTATGTTTGTCCACACATAAGTTATCAACTATGATAACGTAGTACATAATTGAATAGGCTACACGAAGCTTTGATAAACTACATATTGCAACTGCGCTCTGTCGGAACAGAAAAGCTGACTTGACCATCATCAGCATTGTTGTGGTAACATCTTGGTGACCAGAAATCACTACCATTTTCAGGGTTGGGTTAAAACAGAATAAACCAAAATCTCCCTAATTTAGCTCACCTGATTCTAATAATTAGCTGGATGAAAAGCTTACTGGGGCTAGTCACAAATGGAGTTGGTCTCCTGGGAACAGGGTTGGGCAGCCCTGGGTTAGCTGTTAACCCTAGAAAACATGACGCTATCAAGAGTTACATAATAGTGGCATTAATATTTCATTGCCACTCAGTGATGGCGAAAAGACTCTACACAGTTGAATATAATGATATGGTATTATTTGTGCACCGGATGGCTGTACCCTACATCCAAATCGAATCTTTGGTTGTGCAGCTTTTATTTCAATTGGGACCACTGCTCGTCTTAGAGGATTCTAAGACCAGTGCTACTCAACCTGATCATCAAGCGCAAATTACTGAATATGGTGTGCTACACAAGAAAACTGTGTACCATGTCACGGTTCTTTTAAGAGGTTTGAGAAAGTTTCAGTTAACATAATAAAACATCAAAACCAAATCATTCTCTAGATTGGTACAAGAGGGCCACTAAGATGTTATGTCCGGTTCCGAGTGGAACCTGCATACACGTTTTTTTATGTAACCGACACAGAATACCAGGAGTTAAATGTTGGCGATAACCTTGCTGATTGCAAATGAAGTACCTCAGTTTGTAGCCAAGTATACTCCACTCAAATGTGGGGTTGGTGTGGGCAGACTGCAGCACCAACATCACATTCCAGTTTGGTTTGATCAGAAACAACAGGTCTTTAGCAACCAAACAGAAGTCAGATCTAAATGAGGATTATAAGATCTAAATTCGATTGTATGTGACTTTGGAGCTTCAGTACACACAAACTAATCTCAGTATTCAGTGTGGAGCCTAGCCACAACTACAGCAGCTTTTGTATCTAATCTGTAGTTGTAAAACATTCCATAGCTTGACCAAAGAGTTAATTACACTGAAGCGTGTTAGGGCTTAGCAAAAACATCACAGATGGATGTGTATAATCTCTTTTTACCAACCATTGCATTGATTGTAACAATGTGGTTAAAAAATATTCCCCCTCCCAAGTAATGTAACTATGAAAAATTATTAACCAATTTCTGACTTCACCTGTACTCAAGTTAAAGAAAAACTAAATGGATTAATTAAAGTAAAACTTTTTAAACTTTATAGACATACTCATGTTTACTTTACAGATGGGTAACAAATACAAAAAGAATAAATTGAGGAGTAGGGAAAAATAAAGCATGCAGAGGCTTCCATACAGGTGCACTTCATGTTATAACTAAATAATTAACATGCTCTGTATTTATATACAATTATGTATATCAACTTGACAAGAATATCTAAGCCTCTTTAAAAAAGGGTTCTTTATTTGGGCATAGATGGCAGAAGCTTGAGTCAAAAGGCAGGCTTGTGTTTCAAAAGAAACGATAATAAAAGTTACATCTGACCTATAATCGACAGGAAAGACATCAGTAAATACGGTTGGAAAGTGTGGTTGATTGTGGGAAGCATTTTCATTGTGCTGTGCGGTGAATTTTCCAAGCATGGTTTGGGTCCACTTGTCTCCTTAGAGCAGTGGGTGCCCAAACTAGGGCCCGGAGAGACCTTTGATTTGTTCCGCCACGCCATATAATATAGTATAATGCAACGTTACTTCAGCCCACGGCCCCCAGTCAAGTTTGATTTTTGGCCCGTTATAGAAAAAAGTTTGGGCAACCCTGCCGTAGAGAGAAGGGTCACTTACAAATCATTAAAGTAAATTATCAACTTTATCCTATGGTAAAACATATCTATCCTGATAGGAGTGGTCTCTTCCAGAATGACAACGCCCCCATCCACAGGGCAAGATGGGTCAGTGAATGGTTTGGGCAGTATGACAATTTTGTTAATTATATGCTAGGGCTTCTGCAGTCAATCCCCACCATCAACTTGAAAAAGACCAAATGAGGGAATATCTTTTAATATGAACGGTGTTCTGTCCCTCTAGTTAGTAGATGCCCAAAGACTAGAATCTTTTCCAAGGCACATTGAAGCTGTTCTGGCTGTCCAACACCTTCCTGAAACACTTCATATTGTTTTTTGCTTCAATTTGTCACCCGTCTGAACAGTCCAAATATTTACTCGTGTGCAGATGACAGCTTAACATCCTGTTGAGAAACACTTCACGTAGTAGCCTACCTATTTAACTCTGCGGTCAGGCAACTACAGGTTTCATTGAATAAGGACTTTAGTTGCTATGAAAGTAAACGCAGACTGTGATGTTAGCCACTGCAGCAAGTCAACATTGCGCAAGTTAACTTGCTACCTAGCATACAAAAAATATATGGCAATAGAAAATGTTATACATTACTAGTCAATAACTTAGCTACATACCTATAAGCTCACGTTACCATAAATAAGGTTACTATAGAACAAAATGTGCTTTATCAAAAAACATGTTTGAAAACCGTTAACACTCGATAACTACGTAGCATAGCTTATGTTAATTACAGGTAGACAATAACATTGGTCGCGGACGAAGTTGTTAAACTCATTATTTTGCTTTTTATATACCGCTAGGTTGTAATGATTTAATATGTCACATTATATATGCGCTAAACTACTGTCTGTAGCATCTATACATTTTTTATCCCAAAATGGTGTTAGCTAATTGCTAACTAGCCACCACCAATGTCCAAAAAACGTTGGTTAATGTAGTTGTCGATTCACGATAGATTTCACTGGCCTTGACGTTAACTACTTGTTGTTACGGGTGGAAAGCTAGATTAGTTATAAGTAACAGCACTAGCTAGATACTGCATTGACATGTTTTTGGTTCGAGTCGGTTGGTCTTACCTTTTCGCATAGCGTTCTCACTTGATTCTCCGATAGTTGCTTGCATTCATTTAGTTGCTCGACCCATTGGTCTAATTCCTTTGTAAATACTTTATCATCCATTTTGAAAAATATGTCTTAGTAAACTAGCTGCAGTTACCTAACCAGCTAGTGGGTATGGTGAAGTAACGAAACTACTGTAATTTGCTCTAGCTATTTCGACGCAGCTTGGTTATTGAGTATAACACAACGCTGCGCAGCTACCGATCCTTCATTAACAAACAAATCAGAGATTATTATCTGTACCTATATGGATGGTATATATATTTTTATTAAATGTCCGACGTATAAACTGTCCCGCGCGAAAGCCAGGGACGTCCCTGTTTTCTCGATTTTGCGAGCAATTTATATTGCTCGCTAGTTCCCAGTCGCCCCCGACCTTCCAAAGGAAACTAGCTGTGTAATGGCTGCTCAGTATTTGCCTCGCTTGAGTCGACGTCATCACATCGGTGTTTCGAGAATGGAAGTGATAAAAGTATAGGCGCCACCTTGAGGACAAGAGGATGTCTTGAAATGGCTGGCAAATAAAACACCGAGAGGAGAAAGCAGATCAAAGAGAGGTACAAAACTCTTGGTACTCTAAAATGTCATTTTTTTTGTGTAGTGTCAACAGTGCAAGACTTTCACTTCTTGAATAATTTCAGTACAAACTGTGAACATTTTTTGATTTTATCTGCATGCTTGTCATCCATCAGGGTCCTGACCGGACTGCAGATTAATGTGTTAATTGTTTTGAAAATAAACAACTAAAATATCTAATGTACAGTTTACAGATGACAGAGATAATTGGGTATGCGTCTACCATCTTTACACAGCTGGATTTGAACAGTTTCTCTCGTTTTTCACGAGAGTTTTCCGATCAAACTCTTGGCTTTGGCAAGGCCTCTCAAGGATATTCACATACTTGTCCAGAAGAACAGTAGCTTCTTGCTGGTCCAACAGTTAGGCCTGAATGCCAAGCGTTATATCTAGTGAAAAGAAAGTACCGCTCATCTCCTGGCTAACACCATCTATGTGGTGAAGCATCTCGGTGGAAGCAAAAATCCAATTTCCGTAATTTATTTAGAACCATTTCTAGGTGGTATTTTTTTCTTTAACATCGTGGCCTTTCTTGTGTTGAAACTCCTAATTTGGTCAAATGTTTTATTTCATGTTGTGAATATTTTTGAGAGCCACTGTAACACTTCTACCTGCCAGGTAGGATGCAATCCGAGGCTCAGAGCCTGAGACATCATTCCTTGCAGGTTGAAGAGAGCGATCGGATTGTTCAGTGTTCAAACCATACTCCTCACACTGCCTGGGAACCACATTTCCCAGGCAGGTTCATCAAAGTTTCAGTTAACATAAAACATCAAAACCGAATCCTTCTCTCGATTGTTAAAGGAGGGCATTAGACAACTAATATGTTATGTCTTAAGCAAGGGAATTTCGTGCTTGGTCACCAAACCCCCTTGTTACATTTTTAGACTCCTCTTACTTCTGTATTATCCTTCTTGCAGAGATCCAAGTCACTGTTACATTTGGTATTGTCAACTGTGCAGCCAAAGAAGTCATCAGAGCCCCATACTGTAGATGGTGGCTGTTGTTGCAAGTTTTATCTGACCAGTGTTGAACTAAGCTCTATCTGTTATCCACCCGGGGAGAATGTTTCTCTCTTTTTTTAAGATGCTACTTGTTTTCCGTTAGTTCTCACACCTCTGTGAGGCAAGAGACATTTAATTAAAAACATTTTGTTCCGATGTTAGGTATCTCCATATATCTAATAGAGTGAATCCACAACTGGATTTAACATTGTTTTGTGTGTTAATTTTGAGGTTTTTGTTGTGATGCATGAATGCACAAATGATAGCCACCTTTAATGAATTTGTACAAGACATATTTTATTTGCATAAATCTATGTATGTATGTTTTTTGCTGAAAATAAATTGTTAATAGTATAGTTTAGCATATTACATGCGTTTTCCACGGTACATTTTGTTACACAACAAAGCATCAAACAGTGAACATGTCAAGCGCACAAAAGCCTGTGTAATGCAAACAAGCAAATAAATTAACATTTATAAAACACTTAAATAATATTTACATTGACATATCACACTGATACATTTATATTCTAATTCACTCTGAGGAACAAGTTAACAACATTATGGATTTCCTTTTTGTCAGAAAATATTGGCCACTTTCAAGCAGATATTCTTAATTAGATAATGTTAATCAGCAATTGAGCATAAATACGATTAAAACTAAAACTAAAACCAAAAATCATTAAATTAAAATTAGGTGTTGAAATATTATAATATAGATCATTTTGCTTCCAACTCTTATGAGTAATTTTTCCAACTTGCATAGATTGCCTGGCAGAACTTTAATGTGAAAACAACAACATTTCCAAAGGTTCCTTAATCTTCTACATAAAACAACCTTACACAGGTTAGAGAGGAAATGCCTCTTTGTTGGGAAGTGTTGCCGTGGATAACTCAGGGTTGGCAGTGGAATAGGTCTGGCCATTCAGGAGGAAAAAGGGATAATTTATTGGAGTGGACTCACACATTGGAAGACAATGATTTGTAGTGGTAATGAGAGGGGGGATGGAGCACAGAGACTGTTGTGCCGTATTACCTCCTGGTACGGATGCAATAGGCTGGAGAGAAGGAGACGGTAGACTTGTCCAGGGAGACAGATGTGTTTGCTCCGAGAGGATTGGCTCGATGATAGGGGCGTGGCCACCGCTCCTGACATTATTCCACAGAGGATGAACTGGCCCTGGATCGCCTCCTGCAGAGTTCTGGGGGTCCCAGTTTGAGATCCATCTGCCAGCTCCCAATGAGGCTGGTAAATTCATCTGTGAATTGGCATCCATGCCCCCTTTGTTAGACCTCAGACATGCCATAATTTCAGGGTATGGTGGCACATGTTGGGATAACCTTTCACCCCAGTTAACAAGTTCCTGTTGGTGTGTCCAAGCCTGAATATGAGTTGCAGGGTTGCTTGGGTGTTCGGTCCGGTGGTATATATTTGGGTTATCCCTCGGAGACCTTAAAATGAAAAGAAAAAAACGAAGATAATTAGATGATAGGACCAGTTTGTTTCATCTCAAACCATAATTTATCTATCTACATTACACACTGCATAAAAAAAGGGAACACTGTATAACACCAACTATATCATCACTGTATAACACCAACTCAATTAAACTTCAGGGATATCAATCTGTCCAGTTAGTATGGTTTTGGTGCAGACAAATGTGATAACAGCTGCACAGGACAGGCAACTGCGGGACAACCCCCAAAAAGGGAATGGTTTTACTGGTGGTGGCCATAGACGTTTCCCTCCCCTTATTCTTCCGGACTGATTCTTCTCTAGTGTCCTTGGCAATAACTGTAGCATAATGCAGTACCTGCAGCTTATTCAGGTTGCACAGGCAGTCCAACTCCTCCAGGATGGAACATCAAGACTTGCCGTCGCAAGACGGTTTGCTGTGTCTCCCAGTACAGTCTCAAGAGCATGGACAAGGTACTAGGACACAGGCCTTTACACAAGGAGTGCTGGATTGGGCCGTAGAAGGGCAATTAACCCAGCAGCAGGACCGGTATTTGCACCTTTGTGCGAGGAAGAACTGGAGCCGCACTTCCAGAGCCTTACAAAATAACCTCCAGCTGGCTACTGGTGTGCATGTTTTCAGACCAAATTGTCAGAAACAGACTCTAAGAGGGTGGCATGAGGGCACTCTAGTGGGACCCGTGCTCACAGCCCAGCATCGTGCGACTAAAGTTTTAATACAGCCCTCAATCAGTTGGGTGACTTTGGTTTCCATTATACGTTGTTACGTCATTTTGTTGTCAATGAATTACACAATGTACAGTAAATGTGTTTTTTGTATTCTGATTTAATATCTAAGTCCTAAAGACCCGATGTGTGAATTAAATGTTACCTTAATTTTCTTGAGAAGTGAAGTATGAATAAATGTAAATAACTACTTGGTAAATTCACCATTTGCTTATAGTTTACACAAGAGACATAACAGCAAGCAAACCAATGTGTTTATCTACTTACGATATTGTGAGGTCTATTACTGGCATAAACGCATTTTTCTGATTTTTATTCTGAAAAAAATTTAAGACAGTAAAAAACACAGTTTGAATCATACAATGTAATATATACATAAATATATAAATACACATATGGGTTTGAAATCTCACTACGGTAACAAAGTCGTTAACTAATAAATCCCTGTGTTAGATGTTTTTATGTGTTTTTAGGGGAAAAATTGTTTAATAATACAAAGTTATGTTAACGTTAATCGCTACATTTTTTACAATTTAGCTTTTTGGTAAACAAATTAATGTTAACAAAGTTGACTTTTGATTTACTTTGCCCAGCTATGCTTAATACACATGAAAAACTAAAAAGACAATCAAACCTGAGCACAGCGGGTCTTGTCCATGGGTAGCCTTCCTCGGCCCATACCTCTGGTTCGATATGCTCGCTTGGCCAGTCTGAATTCTGTTGACGGGGTCCTTGTCTTAACCATTGGCTGGGTCCTCCTTGATACACTCGTGTGCAACAGTGAAGCGCCAGCTTCCGTCACTCTATAGACCATTTGTGGATTTGTTTTCTTGTATTTCTCAGGCGGCTCATGGGGTGCAGCTTGTTTTATGTCCCTCCACATCAGTATCTTTGATGCGTCATACAGGAGGTGTTCCATGCCAAACCAAGACATCTTGCTGACCATTGTATTGTTGCCAGTTTGTAAATAGCTGTTTTTTTCCTGAAGAAATCGGAAAAGCATGGCGAGGTGCTCAGCCTTTCCTACATCAAATCCGGCTTCCAACTGGTCTGCAGGAGTCTCTGTGAAGGTTGTCAGAAGTTTCTGTACCTTCCCTAAACTTTCCACAGTGTTGCCAAAATTTACCATGCAAGACAGTGGCATGGAGAGGAAGAAGCTTTCTATGTCGGTGGGATTTCGTAATGCAGCCTCAATCTCTAACCTCTCTCTTTTGCTTTTGAGATACATGTAATATGACATTTGTGGAGCCTTTTGCAGCTGTTGATTTAACGTAGAAACAGCCAAATAGTACCTCTCCAGTGCTATTGGGCCTTCGTTGATGAGGTTTTGTTGGAATGATGAATATAGAGAGGTCTGCTGCTGAAATCCCACCTTCCCTTTAAAGAGTTCCCCATAAAGAGTAGGATCGTACCACAACATACTCCTAAATGTAGACTGTCCACCTAAATATCGCATCTTGTTATCTACAAATTGCCAGGCCTCCATCATTATCTGTAGTTCGAGAAAAGAATTCAAAGCTTCGTACTTCAGCTCAATTTGTGCCGGGGGACGCTCCAAATAACGATCTAAGATCTGATCTCTTGAGACGATAGTTCTATTTGCCTCAACATTCTGTTTTCTCTCAAAGTTTAAGATGAAGTACTGTAGCATGACTTTGCATTTTGCTAGTATCGAGCAGAGTTCAATTAAGGATGCTGCTTTGTCTCCCAGCTTAAGTGTGTTGGAGATATCACCCAATGTAAAGTTTCTATTAAAATAATTTGTGTTCAGCTTTACACTGTGGCTTGTCAGCTTCAGGTTGCCATCTTTTGTTTTGCAAAATACTGAATTCTCAGGTTCTAATTCTTGTGCTTTGAGCATGTTCATGTGGTTTGTGTCAAGTGTGGCCCTAGGCTGTCTTTTTTGTTCATTCAACACAGAATATTCAGCATATTTTGTCCAATGGGAAATGTCAGGTACACTTGTGGATATTTCTGCTTCAGTGGATTTCTTGTCCAAATAAGATAGAGTGACATTTTCAGGGACTTCCAACATGGAAGTACTGTCAGGGCTAATGCAAGTAACACTATAATCGTTTTTATCTTTCCCTGTAGTTTTTTCCTTTTCCTGTGGTTCTCTATTATAAATCTGGTTATTTGGTGTGCATACCTTCATTGGGATTGGTAGGCCATTAGGTCTCAGATGGTTTAACTCCACCCTGTCAAGCACCACCAGTTGAACGGGTTGCTCCTTTTGGTCACTGACATTATCCTGGAGAGTTTTACAGCTCTTTGGCAAATTTGTTGCAGTTTCATGAATTGTGCCTGATGTTGTTGGCTCTGAGTTCCTAACTATAGACTCAAAACTTGTCAAGTAATCTCTCAATCTACTGATGAGTTTCACCCCCTTGGAGGATGTATTTATTTGGCTTTCTTGTTCCTGTGGAGTGCAGTAACGTGCTTTGTTTGCTGTGTCTGCTATCTCTGTCCTTGATTGACCAGACGACAAAGTCATCTCTTGCTGTGGTTTGGGCAAATTTGAATGTAAATCATTGGCACAAAGTATCTCGATGGCAGCATCTAAGGGAACGTTCTCAGAAATTGAAATGTTCTCTTTAGCAAGGTCCATAGCACCACTGGACTCTTTGAATTCTTTCATAGGGTGTCTATAAGCTTGTAGTGCATTTTCCTGTTGCTGATATTCCTCCTGTTTTCTATTCTTAGTTTCTCTCTCATTGTCTTGATTTATTCCAGGAATATTTGTGCAATTTGGAGAAAGCAATTTGTTCTGAAGAATGGGGCAATTACTAAAGGGTTCCTGAGCGGTTTCTGTATTAGAAAGGTTCTGTGCTTCTTTACTGTGCAGAAGTTCTTCTTTAGAGTTCCTTGTAGTGCTCCCAGAAATGGAGTTTGCATTCTCTTTGTCGATCATTTCTAAGGTTGAGAAAGGTGTATTTGTGTCATCATCAGGTATGTAGGTCTCCTTGTTCATCTTTTCATTACTATTCCGAATGGACTGATCATTTTCTCTAGATGGTGTCTCTCTAGATTGTGCCTTCAGGCATTTTCCCTCAAAAGTATTACATCTCAGAAGTTGATGATCAGCAGATGTTGGTCTGAAAAGTATAGCCTTTGAGAGACTGCTGGGCATGTTGACTGGACTGGTCATTCTTCTGTAACTCACTGTCCCCCAATGGTTTCTTCTTCTAAAAACATTCTTCATCTTCATAATGGTGCCTTTTCTTGATTTTATGGGAACTTGCTTTGACGTTTTTGAATAGTTTGACAAAGAAATATTGTGAGAAATAACAAATAATGATTTGTATTTGTTCCCCAAAGTTTGAGCTTTGATGTCTCTTTTGACTTCAGGGGAAAAGGTTTTGTGTTTAAAGTTTATTTTTTGGTTGGGAACATTAAAATGTTGGTTTTCACTCTGCACACGATGGACCTTTAAGTGTTCCGAGTATGCTCTTTTATTTGCTGTTACATGTTCATGATCCCTCCTTTTACTTATCGATGCATTTTCTTTTCCTTTGTATTTCTCTGCCATCATTGTAATTAACCTGATATTATGGGCATGTGCTTTGGTGAAGGTGACAGCTTTCAGAATGGATTCAGTGTTTTCCCTGATAACTCTGTGGTGGGTAGGCTTCTCATTGACCTGTGCGTTGCGTGAACCTTGAGTTCCTTCATGGGATGCTGGCACTGAAAATCTCTTGGACAGTGAGGGTAACTCCATGGCAGCTGTGCATTCCTTTTCCGCAATTATTGTGACACGAATGTTACTTTGCCGTCTTCCTTCCAGTTGGTTTGTGTTTTGGGACCCAATGGTTGATGCATTGACATCTATGTAACTGCCATTGCATCTTGGTGTAAGGTAATGTTTGCTAGAAATGGACCATGATCTCTTTTGATTAGGGGGAAAAGAAACCTCGCTGACTTGCAGCCTTTTGAACAGGAAACTGTAGACTGAGTCATCAGCTTCGGCATTATGAATGTAATCACTTATAGCGGATGTCTTGGATATTTCTTCTCGATTTGAGTCGATTTCCAAACATTCTCCATCTTTCTGCAGAAGCCTTTCACAATCATGACTTGAGAGAACTCCAGGAGAGTTGTCTGTACTTGCAAATACCTCTGGGGCTTCTGTACCGTGAACCTCCTCACAAGCCTCCATGATATCAGTGTGGTTCTCGAAAATGACTGAACGCCTCGGTTCTGATGGTTTCTCATGCCTGTTCTGAACTAAACTTGAAACATTTATTCTTAGCTTTTTTCCCTCTGTTGTTAATTTCGGTTCACACTTCTGTTCTCTGCTTTGTCTGTTACCCTGAAAGATTACAGGTACATTGCCTTGAGTGTTTTCCTCAGTTACTGATTTAGTTTGGGAGTCCTTGTCTGAGTTCTGTCTGCTAGCTCCTGAGTTTGCATTTAGAGAATCCTGAGGTTTTTGCTCCATTGCTGAGTTAAGTTTACATCTCACCTCTGTGTCCCGACTGCTTTCAGAGGTCACAGTTTCAGGCTGTAATGGATCCTGTTGGTCATCACTCATTGCTGTTCCATCTTGGAGGCCCATGTGTTTTTTGTGCCTGTCAGATTCTGTTTCTGTGATATACATTGTTGCGGGTTCAAGACGGCAAGTGTTTATTTCCTCTGCTTCGATCTGCTCTACGTTTCTCTCAAGTGGGCAGGCCATACTATCCATCACAGCCCCACTGTCAACAGATGGATGATGTTCTGAGACCGATGGACTACGTTTTAAATTTTGATCACCGTTTGTGGTGTTTTGGAGCAGCATGCCTGTGTTAGTCTCTTGACTGCTGTTGCACATCTTCCTTGTGCCTGTGCTGGGCAAGCAAATGTTTGAACTTCCTGGTTTGCATTGCTGCTCATTGTCTGCCAAGGTGATTTGGCCATTTTCACTGAGTAGATGTTTGGACTTGTGAAAGAAATCTGCATAAAAATTGCTTCTGTCTAATAATGTATTTTTCTCATGTAATGACAAATACTGTTGAGACCAGATTTTTTCCTTCCTCTCCTCTTTAGTCAAATAGAGATATGGAGAATACTCCTGAAATGGTATTTTAAGCATGTTAGATGATGGTTGATTCATCACAGACAGAGGCACTGAACTATTCACCAAAAGAGCATTAGGACCTTCTTGTGGCATTTTAGGATGGCTTGGCATTGGATTATTCTTAAATCCAGTTTCCATAAGCATTTTCTCCTGCTTGGTTAAATGGATATTGTTATTCTCTGGCCTTTCAGTCAATTTAAAAACCAAAGCATCTCCTTGTTGATCTATTTCTGTCCCCTTTGAAATCAATCTTGGCGTATTGATAGTTTCTCTTGCCGACAATCTTGGATCCTTAATTGCACGTGAAGAATAAACTACACAAGACGCTTGTTCCAATGCTCCAGATACAGATGTAGACTGTTGCCTTGAGCCATCTCGCCTTGTAGACAAACCTTTTTGGTAAGACTGGACTTGGTTACCATTGTAGAGTTTATCATGCATTTTAGCTATACCTCCTGCATGACCTGGGTCAGTAAGTAGTTGATGTTTCTCCAGAAGAATTGAATCAGTGAATGGTGGTGATGAATTTAACAGGGTCAAGGGTTGTTGTGGCTTCCAGGAACCTAAAGTTGGTAGAGGCAAGGGGAGCTGATCATACTTTCTAATGGGTGGTGGGGTCAGTACGGTCAGGTCACAGCTAGTGAGGTGTGGTGGGACCGGGTTGCCACCACTGTGTAATGACCCGGGTGAGCTTGATAACATGTTTTGGGTGTCCTGATGATGAACTCTTTGGAAAGGAGGGCGTTTTCCAAGTCCCTGAGTTCTGTTTTCAGTCGCATTCTGTCCGTTTCTGAGTTCCTGTCCCAACGTGCACGTTTGAAAACATGCCACGGAATCTAAGAAAGAGAAAATAAATTAACAAACTAAAATATATACATTTTAATAATTTTATTAATACCCCAACCCTGTTTTCCAAAAAGTTGGGACGCTGTGTAAAATGTGAAGAAAAACAGAATGCAATGTTTTGCAAATCATTTAAACCCAATTTTCATTAGAAAATAGTACCATTTTGGAAAATACATGCTCACTGAATTTGATGCCAGCTTCCAGTTTAAAAAAAACTTTGGGCAGATGCACCAAAAGACCGGAAACGTTTTGCAATGATGACAAACTAAACCTGAAGGAATATTACACAATTTATTAGGTCAATAAGCAAAACAGGTCAGTAACATGATTTGGTTTTCAAAGATTATTCCAGAGAGTCTGTCAGAAGTGAGGATGTCTGTGAAAGACTGTGCAGGAAAATAGTGCAACAATTTAAAAATAACGCGTCACAACTTGAGGATCTTATCTACAGTACAAAATATCAATAAAAGATTCAGAGAATCTGTAGTAATCTCTGAACGCAAGAGGCAAGGGTGAAAACATATATTGGATGGTTGTGATATTCGGGCCCTAAAGCAGCACTGCATTCAACACAGAGACAATTCTGTAGTGGACACCCCTGCATGGGCTCAGGAACACTTTCTGTGGAAACCACTGTCTGTGGACACAGTTAGAAATCTAACATGCAAACAAAAAAGCATACATAAACGCCAGTGCCCAAGCTAATTTTAGATTGACTGAGGCAAAATGGAAAACAATCCTGTGGTCTGCCGAATCCAAATATGATGATATTTTTGGTAATAATGGATGCTGCATCCTTCAGGCTAAAGAGAGGGACCATCCAGCTTGTTATCAGCGCAGTGTAAAAGACAGTATTCGTGATGGTATGGGGGTGCATTAGTGCACATGGCACAGGTGACTTGCAATTCTCTGAAGGCACCATAAATGCTAAACAATATATACAGGTTTTGGAACAAAATATGCTGCAATCCAGACAATGTATTTCTCAGGGAAGGTGTGGCTTATTCAGCAAGACAATGCCAAACCACATTCTGCACATATCACAACAGAAGTAGAGGTGTCAGTGTGCTAAACTAGCCTGCCTGCAGTCCTATCAAAAATATGATGTTATTATGAAATTACAAATACAGCAAAGAAAAACCCAACACTGTTGAGCAGCTGCAATCTATCTTGAGCAGCTGCAATATATCAAGCAAGAATGGGACAACATTCCACTTTCAAAACTACAGCAATTGGTCTCCCCAGTTCTTAAACACTTAAGATGTCTTCAAAAGAAGAGGTGATGCAACACAGTGGTAAACATTCCCCTGTCCCAACTTTTTGGACACATGTTGCTGGCATCTTATATATAGTTTTTGTACTATTTACAATTAAATACAGGGATAAATGATTTGCACATTGTTGCATTTACACAGCTTCCAATTTCTTGGGGAAACAGGGTTGAACATGGTCCATCTTGGGAGGGGATTGGACATTAAAACATGTCTCACTGGCTATACAAATACATCATCGAGTTATTGCACTTGCATACCCTTTGTCTTTGCCCCAAGTGTCCTAGATGGAACTGGAGTGTTGTACTGAGAGGTTTTCACCGTAGGAACCAATGAAACCATAGCATAAGGCAAACACTGCCTTGGTCTTAATTGTAGCGCCTGGTTTTCATTGTAGTCAAACAGGAACACCTGTGAACAGAAACGTCTAGTCATGGTCACACACAGTCATGGTGAAGATCGGTCTTTCCTCGGGAGGAAAAATGTATACATTGTAAACTGAAGAGCAAGAAATATAATTTATGTCCAAGTGCACTGAGTTCAAACTTGCACTTGTACTCTGTAGAGGTGTACTGGAGACTTGTGTATAACCACACAACACCAGTCAGGGTCACGGAGGTGGTGAACTTACTGAAGAGCCCAAGACTTGCTGAGACAGGCTGTCCCTTGGGGCTGCAGGGTCCCTGGAAATGTGACAGTCGTAATTCACTGTTGGATCATGTGTGCCGTTTCTGCCGAAACAGGCAAGAACTTTTTTCACCTTGCCAAACAGAACCTCAGGAAGAAAAAGCAGGGAAAAAACACATTTTGAATTGCTTGCTGAAAAGAGAACAACATATTTGTTTAAAAGAGAGAAACATTAAAACTAATAAAGTTTTTGGTTTTACATTAGGTTTTCCCCCATAATTTGTTGCTAGCATTGAGTGTAGTGTTTTTATCTTTTATTTCTTAACATTTCACTCTTTTTCCGCTGGGACCAATAGCCATTCACTTTGATTGTGTAGGCTAAAAGAAAGGTTTTATAACCATTGTCAAAAGTATTCAAATCTAACCTTGAAAATGATTAAAATCTTTCCGGAAAGCGAGCCGCTGATATCCTTCAGGGCGACGTCCACATGCTTGTGCAAATAGATCCCATATGATGGGTTCCCCAGAGAGTGTTGATCCGTGTTCCCAACCCTCAGTCCGTATTGATAGATTTGTGTTGCTTCTTGGTCCGACGTAACAAAAAAGCAGAACCTCTCCTCCATTTCCCTGATGTGTCTATCATTTAAACGCATTTCAGACCTGAGAAACAGAAACATTTGGGTAAGGCAACAGCTGAAAGCGTTGTGTGATTCATACACTTTAAAAACAATAAGCAATACAACATCAAGAGAGCACTACCCAAGAAAGGTTCACAGTTATATTTTCAACAAAATCCTTTGGTTAAGAATAAGAAAAACACCATAGCCGTCATGTAACCTTAATAGTTGATGGATGTCGGATTTTAGATTGAAAGATAATCTTTCCGTCCAGGTTTCTGAGGGTTATAAACAATACATGTTGCAATCCTACAATACACATTTACTTTACAGTACATTTAAAAAGTATATAGTTTAAAATGCATTGCACCAGTGTTGTATAGCTAGTTCTATTTTGGTCCATGGAGGATTTCTCGTGGAAATAAAACAACACAATATGTTTCATTACATAAAATAAAGAAATCCCCCAAATCTATTTAAGAGAGATTGTATGGTCAGTTATTAATTTACATTTCAGTAAAGAGTCTGTAGACAAGCTTTTGTAATAAAATGTAATTTCTGTTTATTGTCACCTTTTTGCTGAGAATTCTCGCAGAAGCTCCTCGTTGTGTATTAGCTTGATATTATCCCACTGCCAAGTCAGTGAAATCTCCTTGCCGATGTCCAATCGACACTCATTCAGCAGTAACTGTATCAGGCTAAAATCCATGCTGTCGCTGGGGCATGGATCCAAAAGAGCTTCTCAAAGGACAAGGCACATGAAAAGGATTACATGTCATTTAACAATGTAAAAAAAAAATGCTCTTTCACAAATCAAAACTTTAATCGTTTCTGGTATTACTGATAGAAAACCATAATGTTTAAAGCGCTGAAAAGAGTGGTGCAGTCCTTACAAGTCAACATGCTAGTTAAGATTGTCGAATGATTAACTATTAGCAGCTGTCAATGTTTACCTACGCACATGAGACTTTCAGGATATTCTACAACATGGGTTCCTTAGTCGTTTGTCTGGCATACCTTTTCCATCACCTCGCTTCTTTCTGGGAATGGTGAAGTTTCTCAGGGACGGAGCACTTACTGCCTGGGATGAAAGTGACATCGCTCCCTCTTTGTGCCTATTCCAGTACACCGCCCTGTCAACGTTCCACGAGTCAGATCAAGACGGTCAAGACGACTCAACTTCTCGCTAGAAAACTGTTTAACAGCATTTATTATTTTCTGAATCAGGAACTGTTGTCACTGGATGTTTTTGTATGAGGTACTTCCCCATTTCTAAGTAACATGATAACTTGATTGCGAAAGTTTTCGAGAAGATTCCCAGAAGTAACTGCCGTTTTGTATATTTCATTCCACCATTCAATTTTTAAAACAAACATTAGTTAGTGCCCATTTCTCGGCATACTTACGGTTTGCATATCCAATTCGGTGGCGATAATTACTGTAAATCATCGAGACGGGCCGTTAACTACAAATCTAAAAAGTGGTGCACTCACAGAAGAACAAGCACCTTCTGTAACAGCACGCCTTATCTTTCCAACTGAGCAATGCTCGAAGTCAGCTCACACAAGCATTTTGTTTTTTTCCTTACAAACGGCACGAGTATATAAGCTCTTACTTAAAGGAACCAAAATCAAAATGTAAACGTGGTTCACAGTTCTAATATCGCACCCAGCCCCACCTTCTACGTAGTATTGGAGCATGTATGGTGAATCAAGTCACCTGCTGTCTCAGTTATCCTTTGACCTCCGATAAGATTTCCAGGCAAAATTGGTTCTTTTTTTACACCATGTGACCCATGTCCTCATACAGACTAATGCCGCATACAGTGAAGCTATGCTGGGAAACTAGATATCTGATTCAACTTCAGTCCAACATTTTGATACAAAGTTACAAGTTACAACAAGTGTTAGTGTCAACTACATCTGCTTTAAAGTTCTGCTTCAATGTAAACAGCTTTAGCAAAGCAGCTGCAAACATAATATAACCCATATTCCAAAACCTGCTGAATAAATTGCTACAAACACGGAACAGTGATATTGATCTTTGTCAGAGCCTCCCCACATAATCTCTGATGAAAGAAACCACTGAAACAACCTGTTAAACGTACCAACAGAAATGACTCAAAACAATTCCACAGTCTTACCTTTACATTACATATTATAATCCAAATTAACTCCAATACAGTTAAACATCCAAACACATCATTTTTTTCTGGGAAAGATTAGCCCATGGCATTCATGTGTAGTGCTACTCAAATGTTTTTTGACAAATTAAAAAAACAAGTTTGGTTTGTTCGTGAAAACCTGTTCTTCCTATTTGCCTATGAATCATGCATGCATTTCAACAGCTTTAATTGTTATAATGGGTGAAACTGACACAACTAAAATTGAGTTTTTAGAATAGCGGCTCTTGCTTGAGAATTTGACACCTGACCTTGAATCTTCTATGTTGAGAACGTTTTGATGAAGGGAACTTCAGTAAAACAGTGACACTTTCCAGCAGAATGAAATGTTTTCGTTAGACACATATACATCACGCACAATGTTTCGATTAAGCTTGTCCCGCACTAGAGATGACCAAAACTATCTGAAATAAGCAGGAAATTACTAAAACAGGGAACGCATGCTCTCTTACCATACTCTGAATTGTGCAGAGAAATCCTCAAGGGTGTGTTGTACACTTCACATGTGCACATTCATGGATGCTGCAAAGGGTTGCTGCATGCAGGAGGAAATGGCTTGACCTCAAAGTCACATGACTATTTTCGGAGGCCCAGGAAATCCCCACCGCTGCCATACATCACACCTCCCATAGATACACATTCTGGCTCTTACCACAAAGATGACCTACTGTATTTATGCCACCAAAAGGAAATCTATGTAATGTCTCGATTAATTTTAATTCATGTTCAAACAGACTACATTTCATGTTGTTGTTTTTGGTCTGACAGGTGTTACATAGCTGTAACTGGTTAAATTCTAGTTTCTGTGTAATCAATTGTGTTTACTGAATCATGGGAAGGGTACCGATTAGAAGGTTGAGGTCTAGGCCTGGACCAAAAAAAATCAAGCACAATGTTACCTAGGTGTTATCTTTGTCCCTGAGACTATCCCTTGGGGGTTTCGTGTCCAAAGTTTAATCCTAGTCCTCCTGGACTGAAATGTAATTCCCAAGGAGATTTTCCATTGAATTAGATTTTTAGTCCAGGACTAGGCTTAATCGTTGCCCACAAACTTTCCCAGTAAAACCCCAAAATTCTGATCACCCAGCATCAGCACGTACAGCTGGTACACTGAATATCAAGCTACAAGACGTCAAGTAACCCGCTCAGTGATAGGAAGTGTCTCCACTGTGACCTTTTTTTTTTTTTTTTAATGGCATTTAGAAACCGCAAACACATGCAAACATTGGTGGCTGTCCACCAACAGAATGCTAGCAGCCTAGAATACCACTGTGCTTCTGTACTTAAGTGGGTTGAAGCTGCTTGAACTATATACGAATCAGGTTGGTCTACAAGCTACCCTCGGCAGATCTTCCACCCGAATACATTTGGTGTTCTTATGCTGGTTTCAACCAGCTACCAGTTGCCACATCTTTAACCCTACCCAGGGCCCGCTATCCCATTTGGCAAGATTAGGCAGCTTTCTAGGGAGGCACTAGAATTTGAAGTAGCATTTTGACCATTGGCTGCCATCCTCCAGCATGACATTTGGCTACAGCACTACAGCGCCACTGATTGGGCAGAACGTCCAGGGCCAGCCTAAACCTACCTCAACTTAGATTCCCCAGCATCTTATGTAATAGGGTCACTTGTTCCAAACTGCTACCAATTGTAAAACAGAGACAGACATGGCGCACAGGAAACATACTACAAAAGCGGGCTCAATCTGGTCAAACTTTTATTGAACAACAAAATTAAAGTAACGATGGTTAATACAACCGTAAAATATCCAAATGTTCATGTTTTACCCTCCAAAGCAAAACAACTGTTACCATAACCACCTAATTGGCTTTCCAAGACCGTAGAATCTCAACCCTATACGAAGACAGCCTCCCACAGGCTTTGTCATCGGTTTGCTACATGTAACAGTTATGCAAAGGTAGAAACATTTGAATCGTAAGCGTTAAAAAAAATATTCATTTAGATTGTCTATAGATCTTTTGGAGCACACTCACAGAGGCAGTGTAACTGTAAATAGGCATCACTTATCCAATCACATCTGTCTTTGGCTGAAGTATTGGCCATCTTGGGACTGCATGCCTACAGAACAGCTGGAGACAAAGGAATCTCCACCTGTCCAGCTTTCTGTCCGGGGGACGTCCTTTGCTAACAGCGAATATAATTTGATAAATGCTGTACTAATGACAGTCTCTCCCAGGGACCTGTGCAAACTACAAACTACACGTTGGGACAGGGGATGAGGCTTTCATTGACAGTATTTACAGTTACATTTGACCATTTCTGTTTTGGGAGGACATCTTGTGAATCATTTGATGACTGCACAACCTGTCAAACTTCAAGTTTTTTTTTTATTAGACTTTTGAAATGTCCTCTTTGCATGCATGCAGTTTGGGTCCACATAAGCACCTTTATATGTTATGATATAGCACCATTTTTATAGTCTTATGTTTGTTTTTCTCATTTTCAGTTTAGGACCCAACTGTTAGCATGCATAAACTTAAATAATTTGGGTTTTCTAATATATGTTTTCTAAACGTTGCAACCTTTTACAAACATTACAAGGCAGTTAATGAATATTCATACAGTACCATACATGTAAAACATGAACTAATACAGTACACACGTTAAAGAAAGTGCTAAAATACAGAACAATTGCTTTCTTGATTTTAGTCATATAATATTCTATAGGACTATAGGACACGCTAATGTTTTACATTACATTTATCCAAAGATACACTAAACATTTTGCTTCACCCTTTCATTTTTATATCATTACCATGAACACTTTGTGAAAAAAAAAATGCTTTGATAAACACAAAGCAAAAAATTAACAAACCAACAAAGCTTCTTCAATACCCATACTTTTCACAGCACGCTACCTACACAACTATAAATGCGTAATATATGTAAAGAGATTATCACTTGCCCCAAGTGAACTAATCTCTTATTTTCTTCTTTTAAATTGTCACTACTGAAGTTACGTGTTTAGTAGTGTTTTGTGGAGTATTTAGTTTGCCTATGTGTTTTTTTAAATTATAATCTCAGAAACATGCTTAATAAACACAATTGGTATTTTTTGCATTAAAAATCTCTTGCAATAAACATCTCCCTCTCTTCTCTTTCACAAGATTGACAGGTAGTCTTTCCAATTTCCAAAATGTACCTTTGTTTTAAATATTCATAAATTATCCTAATGCCAATCAAAACTACCCAATCAAATTGTAAAGATTTAAGGCATAAAGGCAGGAACCTTTTAACAGTCCAATTTCAAGTTAATTATAAGACCAACACTTCCTTCAGTCATAACCTTGCCTGTTCTTACAAATACCTTTTGATCAGTCAAATGCCTGCCTTACGCTATTTGGATACTTGGCTGCTTAATACCCAGCATGGTATTCACAAAATTACAGACAAACCAAATTCACTACAGCAGTGTATTTCTTGAACATCATCAGTGGGTCTACATATTTTCTGGAAAGTGAGTTCACATCCTAAAAATAATTATAGTAATGTAATCTCTTCATCATCACTGTTTGTTATCTGATTAGAAATATCCTATGTGTTTAATTTCATTAATTATCTTTAAAATATATGTAGTATAATTTTCCCCAAAGGATATTTACACACTCAGCCATGACTAGGTGATAGTTGTAGTTTCATAATCAGATCAGATTGTAATGTGATTACATGGGTCACGATTCTATCCCACGTAAACAGGACGAAATTCCAGCTAGTTTCTAATCTCTCAACATGTTATTTCGGCTTCTTAGCAATAACATTAAATAAAAATAAAAATGAAGTTAACAACTCCAATGCCCGTTTAAAATGTACAGGGATTGTTACATAATATACCAGAATAATGTAATACAATAAAACAGTAATATATATTGTTCACCTTTCTATTAATGTAAAATGTCATTATTTATCATTGATTTAATTCAATAGATTTCTGTTTGGTATACAAAGAAGGATCAACGAACATATATGCCCGTATTCTAAAGTGCTTGTTTGAGCATATTGGGTTGATACCCTCCAACCAGATAAAATGGTTAATGGGAAATTTTTGTCAAAAACATTTTGTCTGTGTAATTAGCTCTGAGTTTGCAACTCAATTTTGAGATCATTACAACACCTCTACAACCTGGATTGAATACTTAAACTTGGACAGCCCCCCCCCCCCAAATAAATCACACACACACAAATACACACCATGTGCCTACAGCAGTCAGATAGGAACGGACATTTCATTTTTGTATAATTAACCAAGAAAACAGACAGCTCATTTATATTCCAAACAAAACGTGAGACATTTCTGAGAACTTAAGGTCGGTTTTCAAATCCCATTGGACACTGCCATTGCCATCTGCCCTCAATATTACAAAAAAAAAAGCATTTGAGTGCTGAAATACCTTGACCTTTTGTCCAAAGGGGTCACAGTGGTTCAGGTAAAACAACACCAACAAAGGAAGCTCAAGCTCATAACTTCAGAGCCACTATCGGGGTCAGTGTAATTGTAGGATGTGGCTGCAGATTCAACTTTTCTCCGGCCTTTACCTTACAGGTATCTATGGTGTATGGCACCCAAGGCTTTCTGGAATGTATGGAATCATCTCCTGATACACTGTTTAGGAGTGTTGCTAAAACTCTCCCTCTCTTCACTTAGGTATCTGTTGGATGAACTTCCCAGTCTTTCTCCCTCCACAAGTTCTCTCTATTCACTCACGCTTTCATCTAAATTAAAATAAATGGGCCAAAATAATAATTTAATTGGGCCAAAATAATAATTTAATTGGGCCAAAATAATAATTTAATTGGGCCAAAATAATAATTTAATTGGGCTAAAATAACATTGTGTTTCAACCATTTCAATAATTACTATGCAGTGCCATTTGTACCTAAAACATTTTTTGAATGTTGTAAATGTCAGAAAAGTCATGTTTGACTTGAATAAGTATGTAAGTATGTCAAAATCAGGCATTTACATCCTAATAAATGACAGACACACTTGAGCAGAATTTGAAATTCTTCATTCAACATATTTCATCTTTCTCTGTACAATAAAGCCTAACCAGGTGTATAATATAGCCTAACCAGGTATATAATATAGCCTAACCAGGTGGAAATTTACGAGTTACAGTTAGGGTAGGCAGCGAATAATTTTACAAACTGCAAAGGACTGAAATTCACAACTTGAGTTGCACTAACATAGACTTTGTAATTTTGAAATAGTGGTACGTTTTGAATTCCTGCTGTTCAAAAATAGGCGTCAGAAACTTGGGCTGCTTCATGATGATCAACGTTAGAAAAGCAATGGGGAGCGAAGGCTTCTGGGACAGTTGCCTTGGAAAGATCACAGAAAGGCAGAATATGCAGTGACTTTTTATGTTTTAAGTATAGCTCTGTGTTTTAGGATGAAACGAACAAAATCTAGCAGGTGTGGAAATTAAATGTGTGATTGTCACGCCAACATTTAAACCAATGCATGCATCAAGTGGTCTTGTCATTTAAACTGAAACTGAAAAGGGTTTTTTTCTATTCTTTTCACTTAAAGTGCTTTCTTAGGGAGGCTTGTGATTTAAAGAGCAAATGAGATGTGCGTGTCTCATCTTCAAACACTTTCTTCACATTGTTTCATGGCCTAGGTCAAAGTTGCTCCTGCTTTGGCCTGAAGAATACAGCAATTACCTTTAAAGCCTAAAACAGAATCATTGGGCATCTGAACTAACTTTGTGCTTAAAATATTTTCAGAATGATTTGTATAACTTAGAGAAATTAGTTATGTGAAAGTTCCATAACACACATTGGATCACTCAAATAAAATACACTCAAATAAACTGACTATTGTTGTGCTTTCATGCATTTTTTTCCACCTATTAGGTCAGCTTGAATCACAATTTGGGTCAAAAGAAAATCCTAATATTAACTTTCAGACAATAGTTTTTAAGCATTTCCTTGGCACTCAAAATGTTGACAACAGCATTTGTGGGGAGCATGCTTAATTCTTTTACACAAGACCATAATGAGCATAATGACTTCTGACTTCCCCATTCTTCAATGCAGGACAATAAAATGGAGAACTACATGTACAGGTAATTACATTTACCAATTTCAGCTGTGCAGAGGAACCGCCGTTTTGTAAACTCTATAACGCAAGGGGGCATAGTTGCTTGGTGGCGGGAGACAAAAATTCAACTATCAGGAAATGTGCATTCTGACAGAATATTTCACACATCAGTTGCTACCAGATGCAAGGGAACAAGGTAAGGGTTTCCGCATAGAACATTAGTTAGAGGGAGGCCAAGGGAACAAGGTAAGGGTTTCAGCATAGAACATTAGTTAGAGTTAGGCCAAGTACAAACAATTTAAAGTGAGGCCCTGTTTAAGCAAGATGTTAAGCCCTTGTTAGCAACAACCTGCAAGATTGTTTGTCTAATACTCTGACATACAGAGGTGTTCAGATACATGAGGTATGTCCTAAGAGGATTAGGTAGCCATCATATCACATTTCCTATCACTGATCATAACAGCCACATCATACCAACCACATAAGGGGAAGAAAGTCAGCGTATGTCCTAGGTCTTGTTTTCAAAGGTTATTCAACAGACATTTTCCAACCAGTCAGGACACAGTTAATAGAAATAGAATAAACCATAAGGGACCAATCATTCTGTTGAATGCAGACAATTCAAATAAACATTTAAGTTTTCCTATCCAATAAACAGAATCCAGATAACTTAAAAAAAACATCTCCCTGTAATTTATAAAAGCCTCAGCAAGGGCCTGTGACAAAGGGCTAGGTTTGGTTTTTTTACAGTCTGCGTTCAAATCCACCTATACATGTATTCCGACTAAATTACGTGTAGGCAACTAGGCTGGATCAACAAGAGACAGGCCTTTCTCTATAGCACCAGTGTCATTAACAATTGAGACTAAAAATATATTATAGTACATTTAAAATGGTGATATTTTAAATGTATCCCTTTATGTGTACATGAAGATACAGCCAGATGCATTAATTAACTTGCATAAGACAGTGGGAAAAAGGATAATTTAAAGGCCTTGACTTAGTCGCATTTGGGAAATTTTTAACAGAAGTGTGGGTTGGATCTCAATGTTTCAAGTATCATCATAAGAATTATGAAGGCATCAGAATGTTTACTTCTGAACAGTCAAAACTCTGGATTATGAGCAGCTTTAAGTCTATAACAGAGAGTGTTTCCCAAATGGAAACCCGCGTACAAAGCGCACCACTTCAAATCACAACGGCCATATGAGCCTTGGTCAAAACTATTGCACAATGGAAAGGAGGTGACATTTTGAATGCTCACAAAACACTGGGACGAACACCATTGTTTGTGTTCACTGGTGAGATAAAGGTGGAGCATTTTTCTGTCAACAAGTTTGCGAAGACACATCTGAGATGACGCAACACAAATGTAATAACAAAGTATGCGCAGCGTCATTACTGATCAGCGATTTCTAGATTGATATTGGACACATTTGTAAGTCGTATTAATGCCCATGAATATATATTTTTCATGTAGGCATTTAATGACAATTTTGCAGACATCGTTTACAGGTATTATACAGTCCTGTCGCCTGAGTAGAATTCCGTTAGGAGACTTCCACTTCTTGTCGAGCATTTCATGGTTGACAATGAGACTGGGGTCTGGATTCTAAGCCAGTGTGCAAGATTTTAACCCAGCTACAAAGATCATGGGGTTAGAGACCCAACAAAAGGGAAAACAAACCTTCAAATCATCTTAGAGTATAATAACAGCAATTATACTATAGGATCATATCCCCACCCATGAAATGCAACTAAATACACCAATGACTCACAAACAAATGGCCGTTGATGTTTAAACAACCAGCTTTCAGAGGTATCTACTTCAAAATAACCCCTTAACAAAAAATGTGGGCATACAAGTTGTACACGGTCATGCCTCACCTTTCCCCCCGCAAAAATGCAGACGCACATCAATTCAAAACTGCAATTCATGGACATTCCGCTAAAACGAAAAAAAGACCCGCTTCATATAGATGACCTACATCAACTAGCATTTTTTGTCTGTCAGTTTTCATTGTGCAAAAATAGGCAACCCTTCTTCCATCACCAATTTCAAAAACGGGTGCCATCATCGAAATATACTATAAATTAAACGGGACTAATTAGGAACATTTTAAAACCGCTAGTTGACATGAGTCATACAGTACAGTACAGTATAATAGAGGTACGTTAAGAATACTTTGTATTATAAAGTAAGATATTGTCACGTTTAGCTTTTCCCTTCCCCGTTTTAACTCACCAACACTATACCTCTAACAACCATAGCATGCCATTGTCAATCCTCCTGGTCTTCACTACTGTCTTCACGAGGCTCTGTCCTCTTCTCCTTGTGACAGGTGAAAATTCGCCGCATTTCCTCTTCATACCTAATGAAATTCTCTCCAAATCTGGCCCAGGCTTTCATGGGAACTGTTATGGTGTTCCTGTATGGCTGTCGTACCTCACTAATCTTTAAAAAAACACCGTACCGGTTGGAACCAACGTCGAAATAGAACCTCTTATTGTCCACTCGAAAAGACGCGGCTTCGGGAAGCTCGGGGGATTCTTCGTGGTTCCTATTACCTCTTCCTCGCTCATCCGTGCCGTCATCATCGCCATAATCTTCAATCAGCTGCGACAGTGCATCTCTGAATTCGATTAGCCCTTGAGCCGGCAATACTATAGTCTGCTCGATACCCTGACCGTAATAACCCATGGTTCCGTGTCCTCTGCTGACAGTCTGCCTGATGCGGAGGAATCGGCCCCTTTGGTTCTCCTTCAGGTCCAGATAGTACTTTCTGTTGTCTCTCTCGATAAATTCACTCTTCAGGACGCGATGAGTCTGCTCCTCCGACACCACGGAGCCGTTGGGAGACAGGCCTACTGATACTGCGTGGTGATCCTGCTGCCTTCTGCGGGAATCGTGCGGGCGGGCCTGACCATTGCTCTGCTCTTCTGGCCGTGGCACAAGGCCACTTCGCAACCCAATGTGCGCGTAATAATCGATGAAATCCCCCAGGCAATACCGTAGATCAGGTGCCATTGACATGGACAGCGTCAATTTGCTCTTCCTGATGTTATCGTGACGGCCTCTTCCAATCCAAACCTCTGCAATTTTCAGGAATCTACCCCGTGCACTTTGTTTTACATCCAAATAAAACCGTTTCTTCTGAATGTCGACGCGTTTAGAGGCAAGCTCCTGAATGTCTATGCCCTGCTGCTGTGTGCCAGGCTCCTGGACATACTGTTGAGGATACGCGCCTCTCGCCATAGAATCTGATGTAATCCTTCCTCTACCTCTATCCATCCCTCTTGAACACGTATCTGCCATAATTATTTCGTTTTATCCAATGTGAAGCGCACGAACAACTGTCTATCCATTACTAGCCAGCCTGCTGTTACGTGTAAATGTTCAGCTAGCCAGCCAGCTAGTGGCCGTAGAAACAAACGTGAAAGATACCTCGAATGACCTGAAAATGGCAGCTAGTCGGCTGAAGTCATCGGCTGATCGAGTTTCTGTCCTAAATCAAAGGTCATGTGTAACGTGTGTTGCCATTTCCATCGTTATCCCTGGCAAAGCGGGTTACCTAGTTACCCTATTCACTGCCTCTGACACTTCTCCCCCGTCTACTGAGAGGCTACGAGAGCCCTAGTCTGGCGAAATGAAAGGAGAAATCGTCCAATCCAGGGTCTCTTTAGAGGGCGCTGCTTCCGTAGTGGCAGCTTGGTGAACCCAATGAACCCATCGAACTCCACCCTCCCACTCCAGGAGAAATCTAACACAGTAAGCGAATTTACTGCAAATAACTGCCTTTATAAGGTAGATAGCTGCTAGCTGCAATAAAGATGTCACCGATATATATATGCTGTTAAGATAAAATATTTGTATTTATAACGTGTGAAAAATGAGTGGAACACGTGATAAATTGCAGAAAATTGGATACACTTGAATTAGGGCGCTATGCAAATGATTGAGTTGAGTTGTTCCCAAGACCAGTTAAACTGCAAATAGAATATAAATAATAATAATGACACATACTTAGGAATAAATCGATGTGTTTGGATCATATTAAAAGCCGGTTTTCTCGAACTGTTTCCCCGAAGTAGCTAAATAAATTAATCGTTGACTAAGATTACACTACCAAAACAGGAGCACTGTGTTTAGTAATGTAACAAAGTTGCAACTCATCCTCCACAACAGTACGTGGCAGCAACTCTCTGCAGCAAATCAAGAAGAAGAGGAAGAACATGGCGGGAAGACGGACAGATAATATAGACTACTTCAGTACAGAAAGTGAGACGGCAGTTTTGAAGACAAGATCAAGTACTTTTTATATCCGTTTCAGACCAGTCCGGTCTTCTTGTTACCCTTGCTCTGCGGAAGTTGTTCACTGAGGCCGGCTACTCTAACCAATAGCCTCTTGACTATTTTGTGGTATTCTGCACGCCCCACCTCCTCCAACGCGAACATTTAAAAAAAGAATAATGGGGGTGTGTCTCCCCTCTTTACCGTCTCTGGTGGTTTGCTAGGAAGCATGTTTTGCAGGCAGCTAATACGTTCACACATCGCTGGAGTTAGCTAACCACAGTGAGTATGGAAGCATGAATGTAGACAACATCATCAATTTTAGTCTACAGTTATATCTCCCCCCATTAACTATAGTATGTTGACGTTTTATTAAAAAGACCAAACAAGCCAACTAGCTAGCTGACTACATCAAGGTTTATATGAAGTGTCCTGGACCAGGCTGTCACTTTTCTATAATGTGCATCAAGGTTTAAATTTTTTCTTTCTGTTATGAGATTACTTAACACGTTTCTGATAGCTGTATCGTCGGATTAACTAATATTGAAACGCGAGTAACTGTTGACAGCCCACCTAGATATCTTAGTTTGCTAGTGAGTTAGTTAATGTCAGGCATTAAAGGTAATCTGAAATAAAAACAATTCTAGTCATGACAAGGGCATTTAAAACTATTTATTTTACATCACCACCTTCTATTATTCATTTGGTCTACTAAAAAGCCATATGTAATGATTTATCTTGTTAGAGAATACATTCTGGTTGCAGCTGCATTTGCTATATACAGGAACATGTCATGTTTTAGACAAGAAAAGTCTAACTTTTATTATAAAACTCTTATTCCCTAATAGATTCAAACATGAATGACAGGAATTTACCTGAGTGGATGTCAAAGAGCGATACGACTGAAAAAGATCCACATAAACAGGTAAATAAAGAATAGTACTCACTTTTATAGTCCAGTGTTGTGAACACATAACTGATATTGCTATTAAGCCAGAGGGAGCCACTTGGCTTTAAACAGGTGGCTCTTTCAAAGAAGGGAATGCTCTTGTAGTTGAGGTCTAGTGACATCCAGGTACCTTGCAGCGACAGTCTGAGGTTAGTTAATTCAACGAGGGTCTAATTTGCTTAGGTTTACCTGTTGACCTGCCCGGAGCGAGATCTTATTCAAATAAAACGCACTGTTTCTCTCAACGTATTTTAACATTCCGTTTTATTTATGAAGTTGAGATTTCTTTTTGACCACCAGTGCCAAATGCTATTGTGACATTTGCAAAAGTGAGTTTCTTTGAAGCAGTTTCTAGGGACGGCACGTGTGGCTGTAAAGTTTATGCGAAGTGTCCTGGACCCGGCAATCACTTTTCTTTCATTTGCATACATAATGCATTTACTGGAAATGTAAATCAGGAGAGGGCGAGAAGGCTCATGAGATGCAAAAAAGCGAATGGCCTGCTATTTGCATATTGTCTTTGAAATCCTGAAATGCCCGGCCTTGTAGAGCTGTGGTCCCAAACGCTTTTCCAGTAGCCCCAACGGTACAATTCTTTACTTTCACCCCAGCCAAGCACCACCAATTCAACTCGTCATGGATTTATCAGGCCCTCCAGAGTTGAATCGGGGGTGCTTGTCCAGGGCTTTGTTGGATTGGGGTTACAGCTGCTGTAAAGGAACAGAAGGCTCATGTTGAGGCATTCTTCTGCATGTAAATAATGATTGCAGATGTGGCCTGCATACAGTGATAATAGGATACTCTTTTGTTCTCCACAGGTTCAAACAGGACGCTATAAACCAAACCTCATTGATATTGAACTACCCTATCTGGAGTTTACAGGCACAGTCATTTTCAGCCAGGAGAAAAATGACTGCTGCTTTCTCTCTGAGGATTTAAGGTAGTCAGCATCTCTAGTTTGTTTCTACCAGTCTATTATCATGCTGTGGCCTTTTTTTTTTGAGAGAGAGTTCCTTGTCTCGGGTTGTGACTGTATTCTGTGACTGTAAGTTGCTGGTAGTTTCTAGCCCCCAATAAATCTATCAGCTGAGCATATTTAAATTATCATGTTGGATGTTATGTTAATTATAGTAGGCGTATTTATATGATCAGGTTGGATGTTATGTTCATTATAGTGGGTGTATTCAAATTATCAGGTTGGATGTTATGTTCATTATAGTGGGCATATTTAAATGATCAGGTTGGATGTTATGTTAATTATAATGGGCATATTTATATTATCAGGTTGGATGTTATTTTAATTATAATGGGCATATTTATATTATCAAGTTGGATGTTATGTTAATTATAGTGGGCGTATTTAAATTATCAGGTTGAATGTTTTTAGCTAAATGACAGAACCTTTTAATGATGTTGAATGAATATTGCATTAAAAAAAAACTCACTCCAATCAAGTTAATTAAGTAAATGTATTACTTTGCTCCTGTAACCCAATTGGTAGTAATGTGCCCCTGAAATGTAAGTAGGGGAGTTTGTCAGTACCTGAGAGGTAATGTACAGGATTTCTTATTTTCCACCATTAGGTCTAGTCTTTCCCCTGGCTCAGCTGTGGGCTTTGACATGGAATGGCCTCCTTCATTCACAAAAGGCCAAAAGAAGAAAGTGGCCTTGGTGCAGCTGTGTGTTTCGGAGGACAAATGTTACCTCTTTCACCTCTCTGCCATGTCAAGTAAGATTCCTTGGAAAAATATTATCTTCCGATGGTTTATAAGTATTTCAACACACGAGTAACACATTTATTCTTGTGCTACGATTCTCTGTAAGGCATATCTCTTTAACATGTTAGGATTTCCGACTGGTTTGAAGACATTTCTGGAGGATGAGAACATCTGTAAAGTGGGTGTGGGCATCCAGGGAGACATGTGGAAGCTACTCTCGGACTTTGATGTCAAACTGAAGAATTTTGTGGAGCTTGGAGATTTGGCCAATGACAGAGTAAGATCAGAGGAATGTACTTGGGTTTTTCGACTTTTACACCCTAGGAACAGCCTACCAATGGGCAGAATAAATCTTAGTGCGTCAAATACACAAATCTTTCAAAATACCCCCAAAACATTGCCTCCTCGAATATTCCACACGGAGATGCATCTTCCTACTTGCCACGAAGAATAGCAGAAGAACTATTGTTTGATTGCAATTTAGCTGCGTACAGTAAAACCTCTTCACTGACCAGTGTGCTGTCGTTTTCAGCTGCTATGTGGTGAGAAGTGGAGTCTGGACGGCCTCGTTAAACATCTTTTCAAGAAGAGGCTGTTCAAACAGGATGACGTGCGCTGCAGCAATTGGGATGACTTTGAGCTTTCAGAAGAGCAGAAAAGATACGCAGCTACGGACGCTTATGTGAGTGGGAGTGGCGTCCTGTGTCGTTGGAGGAAAGCCATAGAGACGTGTTCTAGGGGAAGAATTTTTATCTAGCATTTATTTTGTTGTGGTTGTCATCTTGCCCAGGCTGGCCTGATCGTTCATAACAAACTGTGTGCTACGGACCCTGGTGAGTGTTTGGTTGCTTATTGTGGATGTGTAGTGCATTTTGCTTTTCAAATACATGTTTGCGTTTTTGCCTTTTACTCGTAGTGGAAACATATTTTGTTTTAACAAAAATGTATGTCTTTGTGTATTCCACTACAGCGGCCCTTTGCCCGGCCAACCTTAAGGACAAGTTGTCTCAAATGGCCTGTGAAATGGGAGAGTTGGCTGGCAGCTTCCCAGAGAAGATCGATGACATCAAGAGGTTTGGTGCACGTCGTCTGCCTCCGCAAATACTAGTTGAAACTACCACGCGAAGAAGAAACCATAAATAAACAACATCCAGAAATGCCAGTGCCTTCTCTGGTCCCAAGCTCATTTGAGAGGGCTTGTTATCAGCGCACAGTTCCATACCCAGCGTCCGTGATGGTATGGTGGTGCATTAGTGCCCATGGCATTGGTGACTTGTACATCTGTGAAGGCACCATTAATGCTGAACAATATGTACAGGTTTTGGTGCAACACATTCTGCCATCTATTTGCTGGCACCAAATTCCAAATAATATATATATATTTTTTTTTACATTTAATATGTAGTCATTTTCAATTACATGTAAGGATTATATGATATTCACATAATTGCATCCTTTTTTTGGGTGCATTTTACGTGTCCCAACTTATCTGGAAATGAGGTTGTACTTCGTAAATACAGCACTGACAGGGTCAGAAATGTAATTGCTCTACAGGAGCACTTTGGTTTAAAAGGTGATTTTCCTGCTCAAGAAAATATATTTGGTGTGTGTGTTGGACTAGCCACTGCCTACGGTCAACATATAGCCCAACAGAATGGCTTCAATTCAATTCAATTTATGCTCCCTCTCAGTATTTTGTACTTTCTCTCTCAGGCCTTGTTGTTAATACCTGTGTCCACACTCTCCAACTAAGCTTTCGGAGCCAAAAGAAGCCTGGTTAATTAGAGCCATACATTTTGTTAGTTAAATAAACAGACAGTTATTTATTTTTTGCAGGTAGATATGATCACAAATTGTTTAATAAAGACTGCACCCAGGCTTAAAATAAATGTGCAATATTATCTTTCTCATTGTAGTGTAGCGCTGTTGCTGGGGCACCTGTGCGTTAGCATCAGTGCCCTAAGAGATCTGCTGTCGAAGAGCAACGGCACGACTACCGACCCTTTGTCTCACGATTTCCCGGAGAGCAAAATTGTCGGTCCTGACAGAACAGACGCTACCACAGGGACACGCGTTCAGGATCAAGGGATATCAGGAGAAGGCGATGACTCGAATCGCTCAGACACAGAAAGTGTTAACGTTCCTCAACCCGCGGAAGATGCCGGCAAATGCAGAAACTATGGACAAGACTGCGTCATGTCCCTGGACATCACGGAGTACGAGCTTGAAATGCTGGAGATGCAGGCCCGACGGGAAGATCTGGAGGAACAGCGTGCTCAGGAGTGCCAGGTGAAAGCGGCTCTGTTTTGGCCTTATTCTAGGCCTATTTGTGTCATAATGCTAATTAATATGGTGATTGTAATGCATCTAGAGGAGTTAGCAGGACTGCCCAAACAGACCCGGAACAAGGCTTTGTATGTGTTTGTGTGTTAGTCCTTGGTGTGAACCCCTTCGTGTCGGCTGTGTGCCAAGATCCTCCCATTTTTGTAAGCAGTCGTGTACTATTCAGTGTGTGCGATAGGCTAGACATTATGTCCATGCTCTATAACCTTCCTCCAAAGCCTTCAACAACCTAAAGGCATATATGCCGGGTTGGTATTAACCAATCAAATGTTTTTACATTATCAGTTGTCACACAGGGAGCAAGCCACATATAACGACACCCAGCCTGGGACCCCAGGGTGCAAGCCACATATAACGACACCCAGCCTGGGACCCCAGGGTGCAAGCCACATATAACGACACCCAGCCTGGGACCCCAGGGTGCAAGCCACATATAACGACACCCAGCCTGGGACCCCAGGGTGCAAGCCACATATAACGACACCCAGCCTGGGACCC
>JACXGK010005279.1:0-33772 GCA_016801125.1 Novumbra hubbsi | reverse complement strand
GAATCACCAAGAGACAGTGCAAAGGAACCTGTACACGCACACAAATCACCAAGAGACAGTGCAATGGAACCTGTACACACAATCTCCAAGTGACAACAGGTGCGCGTAATAGGCCAAAGTTTCAAAAGTGCGCTTCAAAGTAAGTGTCCCTAGAATCCCACCACCGAAAGGCACTGTGCTACACCGCTCGTGACGGGTTTACCACTATGTTGCATAACCTTTCCTTTTAACAATACTCTGTAAGCATTTGGGAAGGCCAGTGGCTGTAATTTGAGAAAGTGTATTCCTTGCTTGATATAGGATTTCAGCTGCTTCAGGGTCTCCTTTGTTGTATTTTCTGTCTCATAATGCGCCAAATGTTATCAGTGAGTGACTCATCTGGACTGCAGACAGGCCCGTTTAGCACCGGGACTCTTATGCCTCGGAGCAATGCTGTTGTACAACGTGTAGCGTATGGTTCTGATAGAAAGGTGTCAGAAAACACAGTGCACCGCAGAGGCTTATGGGACTGTCAGGGTGCCCATGCGGACCCCTGTCCGCTGCCGAAAGGGCCGACAATGGTCATGTGAGCATCAGAACTGGACCACGGAGCAATGGACGAAGGTGGCCTGTTCTGATGAATCACGTTTTCTTTAAATCATTTACTTTCTTACCTGGAGAACATATGGCACCAGAGGTCAGAGGTCTGCCACCCGCATGTTGCTCTTTAATGGCTCTTCTGCAGCTCTCTGGGGATCTGACAAAAAAAACATGGAAATAAATAATGTTTAAAAAAGAATTGCACAGTGTACAATCTTTTAAAGGGAACAGCATTTATGCATTTTAGCATTTATGAAATTATAGTACAAGAAAAAATTGTTTGTTGCACTGTGACATCAAATAGCTTTTGTGGCTTTAGATTAATTTTATTTGGTGGCATCAAATAATCAATAATCTCAATAATATATCGATTATAGGTCCTGTTTCAGAAATGCCTGTAGGTGTAGATGTGATGGTAGCTGTGAAGGTGGCTGGAGCTGAAGTAGGCCTAGCATTATTAGCATCTACTCCTCTCAACTCTTCTAGCCTCAGAGTTGGGTGTTTGGACCTCGAATGCCTGTGGAGATTGGCTGTTGATCTTCCATGGGTTGACAGATTCCTACTTCACCCACAGCCTAAATCTGTGGGATTTTGTCTTGTGCAAAAGAAATTCAATTGAACAAATCTAATAGAACATTGATCTAGTACATCCCCTTCACTGAAAAGGTTTGTTAGGCTGGCTAAGTGATACTGTAGCTATACGTTTTGTTTTCACAATATGTACAATGCGTATAAACGTCAGTACATTTTCATATCTATAGCTTTCTTCTTGCAAATGTTTTTTAAGACATATTTAGGTAGCTAGATTAATTGTCAGGTTTTTTCTAACAAACTTTAAAGTAGCTTGCTTGCTAGATAACAGTGAGCAGTTCCAATATCTGTGTGGAAAGTCTGTCTTGGTCTTCACTATAGAGTGTGCATGTAGCTAGCTAAGTACTGGAAAAGCCACCGCTAGAATGGAGTGTAAGTAGCTAAGGTTCTTGGTAACATTCCCACACCACAGCAGGCATTTTCTCCCCCTCAGTTTAGACCAGGGGTGGCCAAATATTATTGGCTCGGGGCCACATCAGGATTTTGAAATGAAATGGAGGGCCACATTTGTTTTTGTAATTTGTTAATCATAATTGATTTGGAGGCCAGAAAAGGGCAAAAGTTAAAACATACATTACATATGTACAGTAAAATTCTGACTCAGATGTATAACAATGGGCTGGTGAGTGGGTTTTTTAATTCCCCCCAAAATAATTTTATTACATTCCAGGGGCCGGATGGGAAAGCCTCGCGGGCCGCATTTGGCCCTCGGGACATAGTTTGCCCACCCCTGGTTTAGACGTTTTGAATCATCTAGATCAGGGGTGCCCAAACTTTTTCCTTTGAAGGGCCAAAAATCAAACTTGACCTTGAAGGGTCATGGGCCAAAATTAACGTTGCATTATACCAAAATGTATTATATAAATATAAATAAATAGGGTTAGATGAGTTGCCAAGGTTCCTGTCATTTATGAATAAATGACAGGATTCATAAATAAATAAATGAATTCAAAACCTTACTCTAATCTGCTTAACTAATGCAGTAGTTCATGTTCTTCCTCTGTTTGATTTGACACATGAAATGCTTGTAATCATAGTTTATTATATCAAAAAGACCGGTTTACTTTATAATTTGATTTCAGAACCCTTTTTTCTTTTCAACAACACATTTTCAAGATTTATTCCAGTTATGCATCTGAAATCCAATCAGATTACTTTTGAAGAAACCTGGATAAAATGGTTACCTTGCTTCATTGCACATCAATCAGATGTGGCTTGTTTTGACATGGTGTTTGTTTACAGATGTTGTGGTTTGGTTGTTGTTCAGGAGGCCCCATAAGGAATATCATGATCCTCAAAATGAGGCATCCAGGGGTTACCATCAACTGGACAGTCTCTACGACAACGACGACGACCAGCAACCTATTTTCCAGGAGTGTGGACGTTCGCCAAAGCGGTGGTTGCTCCCGACTACGCCCCAGGGTGAGGTTTCACAGCCACGCCAGTGATTCTTTTGGGGTTGTCACTGATTGCCTGATAAAGACCCATATCTGTAGCTAAAAAAGTGTATTTTTTAAAAATCTCTAGCCCCTCGCAGACCCTCCTTCAATTTAGATTGTCTGAGGAGACGGAGCAGCCAGGATGATGAGACCCCTTTGACTCCTTCCGTTCCCCATAGAACAGCTTTACCACTGCATCTGATGCAGCATCAGGTCGGTACTGACAGTCTTACTGAACCAAGCAAATGTTGCCATTAGGTCAATAGGATTTCTGTTATGAACCCCTTATTACTCCATCATCTGAATCTGTTGCCTAGGTGATGGCAGTGGCCGGCTTGGACTCCAGCAGACTCCAGCATCTCTCGCCGTCACGCTCTCTGCACTCATGGGCAACACCCCCTGCCTCCCCCATCAGCAAGGATCACTCCCCTTACTACACCCCCCTTATTCAGGTTTGTGTGTATGTGTGAATGAATGGATGCATGTATTCCAAAATGCACGGTACATGTATTAAATGTGTTTCTGGGGGCTACCAGGTGGACTGGCGTAGGCCGGGCAGTGTGACCAGCACCCCTAGCTCTGTGAGAAGGAGCTCCTGGTACACTGATGCCCCAGAAGCCCCCATGAGCTCACACCTCTCACACCTCCAGATCCCACCAGAGATCACGCGGCAATATCAGGAGAAGCTAGGCAGTGCCAACAGCCTGGTAGAGGCCGTGAGTAGCCCACACACACCAGAAAGACTTCAGTAGTTGCCATTTGAAGGCCGCATGCTGTCATCCTGTGAGCATTGTCCCCATCAAGACAATGACAATACGCTTACGAATGCATGCAAACACCACACTGTGATGAACTGATTTCTGTTTAACGTTGCAGGTGTTGATTTCAGAAGGCCTGGGTAAGTACGCCCAGGACCCCAAATTTGTGGCGGCGACAAAGCACGAAATTGCGGACGCCTGCGAGATGACAATCGATGAGATGGAGAGCGCTGCCAGCAACCTGCTGAACGGCAGTATGGGTAACGGAGCCCGGGCTCCTGGGGGTACGGACTCAGTGATCGCCACGAGCCTCAGGGACAGCAATCTCCATGACTACAGTGATGAAGAGCAGGATACGAGCGGGAAATGTGAGGAGGACCTGACCGATGAAATGATTTACATCACCACCCTATAGCAGTGACTCCCATTGGACCCAGTCTGCACCCTGACACGAACAAGACACGTGCTTTTGGGATGTAGCCACGGACCACACAGCAAAAAAACAACAAGAACAAAGTGCCTTTCTTTATGTGGAATGAATGGATGGATGAAAGCCGGAGAGGAACGGCTGAATAGACGGCAGGAGGAGGAGGAGGAGGCGTCCAGGATTCTACTACAGAGGAGTCCTTTCAGACGGGGCCCAGAGGAGCAGTGAGATGTAGGAAGGGCTTGCACCAAAGGGGCTGCAGTTATGCTGGGTTTGCAGAGCACTCGGGATGGTTGGGATTAGTGTCACCCCCCCAATGAGCTCATACAGAAATGACATATCAGTGACATGACATATCCTCCCCGCCTCCTGTTCGCCTGACCTTCACGGACGGAGAGTGGCGGTCATTCACGGACCACTTTTTGGAAACTGTGACGCACGAAAAAATACAATGCACTCCGATATCACACACTAACTCCAGCCCAATCAGTCCACTTTCAGGGATGACGTGATTACCATAGAAAGACACAGATGAGGACAACAGCAGCCAAATAGCTATTAAGTTGTAGATATATTTTAAACCCTGTGAAGAAAATAAACTCTTTAAATGAGATGCTTTATATTTTATTTCTGAATTGTTACAGGTATAGCAATATCTTCCCCATGTGTAAGACATTTTGGTTAAATTCGTTAATAATTATATTTTAGTACATTGGCCTTTCCCCCAACTGCAATATGTTCAAGCATATCAGTTGGAAGGGAATAATGATGCTGCTCTCTAAAGTGTGCATTCACTATGTTTTACACAAGTTTGCCATTTACTATATACCAGCTCACCATAGCTCACTGCCAACAGAATAAAACTATACTGCTAAAGAAAAGAGAACACAAAGTGACAACAGGTGCACTGATTCTTCTCTAGTCTTGAGTTTTGTGTCTAGTGTCCTTGTCACTACTGGTAGCATGAGGCGGTACCTCCAGCCCGTTCAGGTTGCACAGGCAGTTCGGTTCCTCCAGGAGCCGGACAGGGCCAAAAAGGGCATCAACCCAGCAGCAGGACCACTATCTGCTCCGTTGTGCAGAGAAAAACAGGAGGAGACCTGCCAGAGCCCTACAAAATGACCTCCAGCAGGCTGATGGTGTTCATGTTTCTGACCAAACTGTCAGAAACAGACTCCACGAGGGGGGCATGAGGGCCTGACGTCCTTTTGTGGGACCTGCTCACAGCACAGCACTGTGCAGCTCACTTGGCATCCACCATATAAACCAAGAATTGGCAGGTCCGCCATTGGCACCCTGTTCTCTTCACAGATGAGAGCACGTTCACACTGAGCATGTGACAGACGGGAAAGGTTGGAGATGGTGTGGTGAACGTTATGCTGTCTGCAACATTCATACAGTATGACCGTTTTGGCGGTGGGTCTGTGATGGTCTGGGGAGGTATATCCTTGGAGGGTCGCACAGACCTTCACATACTTGCCAACAGCACCCTGACTGCTTTTATGGACCGGCATTAAATCCTCAAACGCTGGTGCAGTGGGCCAGAGTGTGACGGCAGTTCCTGGATGACGAAGGCATTGATGCGATTGATTGGCCCTCAAGTTCCCCAGAAATCCAATTAAGAACCTCTGGGACGTTATGTATTGGTGCGTCCCACCCCGTCCAGCACTTGTGGGCCATACACACTACTAAGTCACATTATGAGTTGCTGTGATGACATTGAGGCAAGTTGGAATATCCTGTGATTTTCAATTGTTTCAGAGTTTCGAGTTTGAATCCAGCACTCAATCGGTTGGTGATTTTGGTTTCTATTGGGCATTGTTTTGTTTGTCAAAAGACACAATGTACAGTAAAGATTTAGATCATGAGTATATTTCTTAATGTGTGGTTTAAGTGTTCCCTTAATTTTTTTGAACAGTGTATGTTTCAGGTTACGTTCAAGAGAGTAGTATTTTACGGCAGAAGGGCATACTATTTTCTAGCTAGTTTACTGTGCTTTGTCTTTAACTTGGTACTTTCAGGAAATATTTTTTTGCCCTGTCATTCTCTGTTTAAGGGCTCATTCACACCAAAAAATGTGTTGGTGTGTCTATATATAATAATATATATATATACAGTGGGGATCACAAGTATTTGATACACTGCCAATTTTGCAGGTTTTCCTACTTACGAAGCATGTAGAGGTCTGTATTTTTTATCATAGGTACACCTATGCTGTGGCCTTTTATATGTGCCCCCTTGGCTGGGGATGGCCCTGGCCAGGTGGCCAACGAGGACAGGTGGAAGTATTCCGCCTTAATCACCTCACCCAGGCGCTGCTTCCACATTCTCCGGCTCTGTGCCTGTCCCCCTTCACTGGGTCTACCACAGTATGTTGCATAATCTAATGAGCCAAAACATTATGGCTAATCAAAGGTGATGCTTAAATTTGTTGATCATCTCCTAACAACAGCACATGTCAAGGTCTGTATGTTGATTAGATGATAAGCGACCAATCAGTCCTCGTAATCAACGTGAGGGATGCAGGACAAATGGGCAGGAGTGAAGACCAAAGGGCCAAATTCTTATGACCCAACAACTGGGTCCTAGCAGCTCTGAAACGGCAAGGCTTCTGAGGTGCTCCCGGTCAGCAGAACCAGCGATAGGGTGTTGGAGCGCCCAAGGCTCATTAATGCGTGAGGGCGACAAAGTCTATCCCCAATTAGTCTGATCCCCAAAAAGTCTACTGTGGCACAGAAAGTCACAGAAAAGTTGAATGATGTTTTACGGAAGGAATGTGTCACAACACGGTGCATTGCACCATGCTGCAGACCGCTCATGATGACCCCTGTCCACCGTCCAAAAAGCCTACAATGGGCATGTGAGGGCCGAGCTGGACCCTGGAGCAGTGGAAGAGGGTTGATGGTGAGTCCCATTTTCTTTTCCGTCACATAAACAGCCGTATACATGTGCGCCGTTTACCTGGGGATGTGATAGCACCAGGATGCATTGTGGGAAGACAACAAGCCGGTGAAGGGAGTGTGATATGTTCTGCTGGGAAACCATGAGTCTGGTCATTCATGTGGATGTCCATTAAACACACCTAAACAGTGTTGCAGACTAGTTGTACCCCTTCATGGCAATGGTATTCCCTGATGACAATAGCCTTTTTCAGCAGGATAATGCACCTGCCACACTACATGCATTGTCCGGGAATGGTTTGAGGAACATGATGTTAAAGCGGTTGTCCTGACCCCTTGTTGGAACAACAGCATATTAAGCAGGTCGTCATATATATTTGGCTCATGTATATGTATAGTGCTGCTTGAAAATATGTGAACCCCTCTTGCAATTATAGATTTATTTATTGCTCGCCATAGAATATTTATTTAATCAGAACCATTTTTTAATAAGAAATGTCATCCATATAGTTACCAATTCCATATGTTTGTTTAGAGGAAAACATTTGTGTAGTTGTAAAGTTTGACAAAATTATAAAGGAATTTGTGCAGTTGTAAAAACAATAATTTGAACCCCTTAATGGTTCTCTTATTGAAGTGTAGTTGACTAGGTCCAGAGAAGGAGAAGCAGCCCCAGATCTTGACATTGCCACCACAATCTTTTCTTTTGGGTTATGGTTCTTGTCATTGTTGTTTTTTTCTAAACACATCAACTCTGATTGGGACCAAAAGGTAAAAAAGTTTACTTCCTGTCCAAAAATTGATTACTTAGCAATCCTCCCATGAAAACCATTTTGATTCAGTTTGCACAGTAACCTAAGATGCAGCAAAAGAGATCTGCAAATCTCCAGATGATATGTTTGAGTTGGCATTTACCTGAATTATCATTTTTCTTGTGATTCTTGGGTATATTTTGGAAGAGTGCACACTTGGCATAGTCACTGTCATGTTAAATAGTCATTATTTAAAAAATATTTGCCTCACAGTGGACGGACAGTGTTTAAATCTTTTTGAGATGGTCCTAAATCTCAGACAGATGCCCTGTGAGACCTCCTTTACTCTCAGCGTGGTGTGTTTTGCATTCACGTGTATGGGTAACACAAGGTTTTTTGTCTCTATATGAGATTTCCTCCAGATCCCAGCTTTGATTGATTCATTTGACACCCAATGATATACCCACTGATCCACTTATTTATCCAATCCAACTTGGGGTTCACACATTTTTGCATCTGCACTAATTAATTTATACTTATTGTATACTAAACACATCATTTTCTCAACACATAAGAAGTCCATAATGTGAAAGTGAAAAATGTAATCTGAAAATAGTTTTAAATTGAATGGAAATCAATATATTGCATATGCCCTCCTTTGCTTTAACACACCTGAGTATGCGGTGGTGCCATCTGGTGATGTGACGACTGATACCAGAGCTTTGATGTTTCGACACAGATTTTAAATCTTGCTGAGTTGACACAATGTGTGGATGCTTGTTCAACATCATTGTGATTGATGACCTTTAAAGCTTCAGATGCCACACAGCCAACTGACAGGTGTCATAAATTATTGTCATTTTTGAAAATACTGGAGCTTGACGACAACACATGATGCATAAAAGGAAAATCTCCGGTATCAGTCGCCCATCACAGCACCTAAACATTATGCCATGGAGCCTGGAGAAATACATTGGGAACCAGTCTATATGAACACCAAATCACTACTGCAACCAAATGTCTTTAGAAGTTATGGAATTAGCTGATTAGCATTCCCCTGTGTGCAATTAAGGTGTTTTGCAATGTATTTAGGGTTAAATACGTCTGTATCTGGAAGTTACTTCCGTTGGATAGTATAATTCCTAACTTAAACTACATAATGTAGATGAATGAACATTTAAAGCAAATCCGGAAACAAAAAAGTGAGTATCCGGGCAAGAAGGGCATTAGATGGAGCCGCAAAGAGGGCTGGGTTAACTAAGAGTCTTTTAGAGTTGAGAGGCACTGTGCATATTGCAACAAAAAAGCCAATGTGTATCACAAAAGTGACCTTCAATTCAAAGAAGATTATATTGTCTGTTAAGACCAACATGGAGCATTTCTATTTCAACACTGAGCGTAATGTTTGGTGAAAGCCTAACACTGCCCATAATGCTAAGAACACCATTGCACCGTGAAGCATAGTGTCAGCATCATGTTGAGGGGATACCTGGTCAGGATTCAGGGAGCAAAATACAGAAGGATGGGAAAAAAACTAATCCAAAGTGCAAAAGACCTTCAACTGGGATGACGATTTATCTTTCAGTATGGCAACGACCCAAAGCACACAAACCAAGACAACACTGGAGTGGTTTGGGGAGTAGCCTGTAAATTCCCTTGAGTGGCTCAATATGAGCCCAGACCTCAATCCAATAGGGAATATGTGGAAAGAGTGGAAAACTGCCATTAAATCAAAAGGTCCCCATCAACTTGACAGAGCTTGAGCAATCGTTTAAAAAAGAATTACCAAAATTGTGGTGCAATGCGGGTAGACCCCTATCCTAAAAGACTCAAATGTTAAGGAAATGGTGTGAAAACCTATGCAATCAATCTGTTTTATTTTTTCATTCATTTAGAACATTTTGCAGGTTTAATTTTTCAGTATGGCATCATAGACTCTTTTCTATTGATCAGCGGCATTCCATTTTAATTCCATGTTGCATCTATAGATAAAGGTGATGTAATTAAACTAAAAACAATTAAATGTTGACCATTATATCATTTTAGGGCATAGGGTGTCATACATTTTTACTCAATAGGAAATTACATCTTTGTAAATATTTTGTTATATAAATGATATTATGACTAAAATGTCATTGTGTTTGGTTCAATGACATCACCTTTATCTACACATATTGTTTGAAAGAAGATCAAATATTGAAATGTCGATATATCTTAGGGTGTCCTAATATTTTCACATGACTATGTATCTATGTATGCATATGTGTATTGTCATGTGCATGTACAGTGCCATCTAATTATTGGCACCCTTGGTGAATATGAACAAAAAAGGCAATAACAATCAAATGATGGTTGTTCATCCGCATAATCATACATAAAAGAAGTGTGGATTTAAAGGTTACTGTTACTATGTTCTGTGGTCTCATAAGAATAAAATGAGCTATTTGGCAATAAACATGAAAGAAAGGTTGGTCTAAAAAGAGGCATGGTCGTGCAGAAAATATATACTGTAAAGGCAACCTTGTTTGGGTAAATGGTAACAGAAAATGTATCAGATTTAGGCCAAAACCTGTCTGCTTCTGCCAGGAAACTAAGACTTGAGTCATTGTTGGGTTGTCCAGCAAAACAATGATCCAAAGAATATATTTAAGTCCACAAAAAAATAGTTAGCTGATCATAGGAACAAGCTTTTGCGTTGGTCATCACAGTCCCCAGACCTAAATCCCATTGAAATCCTCTTCTATGTGAGCTGAAGAGCCAAAAAGAAGTCCAGAAAGGACGACCAAGGATCTGGAGGGTTTCTGTATCAAATCCCTTCCTGTGCTCTCCTGTTTTATCAAACATTACAGGAGACAACTAAGAGCTTTTACCTTATTCTTATACTAAATGCAAGGGTGCCATAAATATGGCACAAAAAATAAGATTTTTCTGTAATAATTTTGGTGTCAAGCTGATTAACAAGACTTACATTGGGTTTTCTTCATATTTACCTAGGGTGACATTTACTCTGTAGGACACTCAAGGCATATATGTGCAAATGAAGGCATACAAATTTGGACACATTTACCTATTCTCTTTAATGGGATGTACATGCTCAAAAAAGTACGGGAACACGTAATCATCATAGTATGTCACCATGTCAATTAAACTCCAGGTATATCAAACTGCCCAATTAGGAAGCATAAGCCATTGTGAATTAATGTTGCCTGTTTTGGTGCAAAATAAATTGACAACAGATACACTGGAGAGTAACAGTAAGACAACCCCAGAGAAGGGCAATGGTTTTGCAGGTGGACGCCACAGACAATTGCTCTCATCATTCCTGACTGGTTCTGCTCTAGTATTGTTTTTTGCTAGTGTCCTTGTACATCCAGCCTATTCAGGTTGTCTAGCTCCTCCAGGATGGTACATCCATATGTGCTGTCGCAAGAAGGGTTGCAGTGTCTCCCAGTACAATCTAAAGATCATGGAGGAGATATCAAGTAACAAGCTGTTACTGGAGGAGAGTTGGACAGGGCTGAAGAAGAGCATCAAATGACCTCATGCGGGCAACTGGTGTGCATGTTTCTGACCAAGCGGTCAGGTATTTTGACATAATTATATACAGTATATCATATTTTTAAGTTTTTTATGCCAGAAAATATACACACAATATACATATTCATAATTTAAAGACTTTATTTGGAAGATCTTCCTAAGCAGTAGCTCAATGGACCTACATGGAGCCGTAGGCCCCTGGTTGATTACCCCCTTACTAGGGTTTTGCCAGCGTAAAATATTTCTTACACAGAACAATGTCCTCAATTATAATCCAGTAGTAGTGGTGTCTCCATGAGGTGTAAGACTGTTGGGATCAATTCCTGAATGCCAGTACAAGCCTTCCAGATCCTGTAATCAAACCTGCTGCTTGGTTAGATCATATGTGTAGTTGAAATCGAATTATGATGGTTATACTGTACATACCCTGAGGCTGTGGAAGTTGTTTCAAAAAGCTTTTAGAGCTGATCTGCATAGTGACTTATGAAGTCTATTCTACTAAATAACTGATATATTGTATGCCATTGCTAAAAAAAAGACCAGATTAAAACAGAAAAGGTTTGTTGCAATTTTTCAGCTTTATTTTTTGTACTATTTTTGTTTTAAAATGCATACAAAATGAATAGCAATGTAAAAACTTGTACAGAATGTGTAAATGAAGGATAAAGTGATTCACAGTGCTTGAAGACTTCTGATTTCTACTTAATTCCAATATGTGGCAGATTTGATTTACTTTAATACCATTAAAACCCCTTTTTTTGTTAATTTGCTTTATTTTCTTGAATGTTTGACTTTAATTACAATGAACTGCTAATGATTTTTTTTTTTAATCAACAGAATAAATTGTCTCTTATTCATCAAAGACCTCCAGAGGACATCATATTCAGCTTCATCAATAAAAATCATTCAAAAAGGGTTTCAACAGAATATTATTTACTTTACGATATCAAGTGTCAAATTCTTAGTAACATACTAAGTGAATTAGTTAGTCAATACTGTTCAATTTAAAACAGTGCTGTACCATATTATTGCAGTTGGAATATTACAATAAGATCATATGAAACATGCTACATTTAAGGCACCTTAATCTATAATAACATTATCAAGACACTTCTAGATTGGCAATGCAGCAATGAAAAACGTCGATAATTTTTATAACATCTAAAAAGAAAACTGTAAACATGAATGAAGCATAATGTCCAGAAGACTTGGTCAAATGCCCAAAATTTACTGGGCCATTTAGTGTTCCCGAGGTTGATTAGTAGAAATGTATTCAGGTAACTACCCTTAAAATGTTTTTACCGTGAAGACATTTCTCATTCAGTTTATATTTCTACAGTGCCAGATTTACGACTTCTCTGGGTTGATTTCTCATGAAAAACACGTTCAGCAAGAATTTTAACCATGCTTTTCTGATTATCTGCTGATCTATTCACACAGCAGCCTTTTGACTTTTTGACAGATGGAGCCGGTAGATGGATTTGCACCTAGCGTCCTGCCTGTCTGTACTGGTTCATAGATGTTAACCCTGGACATGGGTGTTGAAGCTTATCGCTGGGTCTCAAGAGATGCAGGCTTGTACACAGGCACACCGGGGTCACTGAGCACCGGCTGACCTCTGATCATGTCGGCAGCTTTTTCTGCAATCATGACGGTGGGAGCGTTGAGGTTCCCACTGACGACACTGGGCATGATGGAGGCGTCGACCACGCGGAGACCCTTCAGGCCCAACACGCGTGTCTCCGGGTCCACCACCGCCATGGGGTCCGAAGGAGAGCCCATCTTACACGTGCAGGACGGATGGTAGGCGCTGTCTGCCTTGTGGCGCACAAACGCGTCGATCTCTGTGTCAGACTGACACCCGGATCCCGGTAATACCTCAGGGCCCCGGAATGGGTCGAAGGCCTTCTGGGCGAAAATCTCTCTGGATAGCTTGACACACTGCCTGAACTCCTGTACGTCTACATCTGAAACCAACAGAGAGGACCTGCCCAGTCATTAACCACACAAGGCCGTATTCCCTGACCCAAATGTAGCCTACACAATGAAATTAAATAATCGTATGTCCTGGACTCATTACCCTATTCAGAGCTCACCTGTTGACAGGTAGTTGGGCTGGATCAATGGGTGTTCTTGGGGACTGGCGCTCTTCAGCTTTAACCATCCAACACTGGTACTTCTCATTGGTCCCACATGAACCTGTCACACGGTGTCGAAGGGTGTCAGTCGGTTTTTCTATCACTTAACTATTCATATTTTGAAGACGTGAGAGGCTTGACATGACAACAATGATAATGAGTTTTCAGAAAGCAAACGTTGATATGTGCCAGAAAAGGTGAAAACCAGTGTCTCATTTTAGGCCTTGAGCAAGGCAGAAAACCAGGAGCAAATCATGGCCACACCCCTCAAATTCAGAGGGGTTGGTTTCAATTTGTAAAATTGAGGTTGAACCATTTATAAACTGACAAATATCACTTTTCCCTTGCATATTTATAGTTCGTAGTTACTTTCTGGGAAATTCTTAAGTACAAGAGAATGCACAGGTATAACATGTATATTTATTCTTGATATTCCTAAGAAAAATCCAGCTACAGCATGAAAGAATTTCTTTAGAAAAATCCAATGACATCCAATGTCAATGAATTGGATGACATAAATGCAAGTGTTTGAGACACACTGCCTTGAGAAATATTTTCCCGGTTTCATTCTTTAAGTGACTTACACCAACATTCTACATCCCTGTTTACACAAAAGTTGGCACGCTATGTAAAATCTAAAGAAAAAAAATGCATTTACGTGCAAATCATTATACCCTATACTCAATACAAACATGTTTAAAGACAACATATCACATGTTGAAGCTGAGAAATCTTATTGTTTCTTAATCAATATATGCATTCTTTGTATTCGATGCCAACAACATGGTTCAAAAAAGCTATGACAGTCTAATGCAAAAGAAAACCTAGTGGGACATCTCACAACTTATGAGGTGAATTGGCAACAGGTCCGTAACATGATTGGGTACAAAAACAATACTTTAGATGGGGAGCGGTTACCACACCGTGAAAAACTGCGCCGGCAGTTTAAGAATATTGTTTCTCAACGTGAAATGAAAGAGTTTGGGAATCTCATCATCTATGGTGCATAATATCATTTAGCGAATCCGAAGAAATCTCAGTATGCAAGGGATAAAGTCGATAATCAGTATTAGATGCCTGTGCTCTTTGGCCCTTAGGTGGCACTGCATTAAAAACCAGCACAATTCTGTTGTGGACATCAGTGCATGGGCTCATGAACACTTCCGAAAATCATTATCTGTGAACACAATACGTCGCTGCATCCACAAATGCACCATTATCCAGAAACGTCACCGCTTTCACTTGGCCCGAGCTCATTAAGTCATGGTCACCACATCCTCGAATGAGGAGAGGGACCATCTGGCTTATTATCAGCGTACAGTTTAAAAGCCAGCATCCGTGATTGTATGGGGGTGCATTAGTACACATGGCACCGGTGACCTGCACATCCATAAAGGCACCATTAATGATGAACAACATATACAGGTTTTGGAGCAAAATATGCTGCCATCAAGTCAACTTTCAGGGAAGGTGTTGCTTATTTCAATACCAAGACAATACCAAAACGAACAGAGTATTGTCAAAAGAAGAGGTGATGCAACACAGTGGTAAACATGCCCCTGTCCCAGCATTGCGGCATCGAGTTTTGATTAGAATTTTACTCAAGTCCCAAATTATTGATCAAAACCCTAATATCAGATTAAAGTAAGCAAATTTTACAACATTCTGACAACCAACTGCCTATGTACACTGAGAATGTATGTCCTACAATTGCTACCAGGCGTGTTGGGAGTTCTATCTGACAACAGTGAACAGGTACCTCAGTGAATTCATGGGTAATTCCACTTGAGCGTGAAAAGCCTTTTAACACACGATGATAGATATGCAAGTTTTGATGAAGGACACAAATATCCACATGCATGCACACATTACCTGATAGGCCTCAACCTTGGAGGCGACGCGGCCGTGGTCGATGACCTGTGAGGGCAGGAAGTGGAACTGGATGTCAGGATGGGCTACGCCGCCTCTACTCCGGATGAAGCCCCCGCTCTCCAGGTGAGATGTGGCCCCATATCCTGGGAGACAGGTTGAATGGTCACCGGGTTAGATGATCACGATAAACGGCATGCTACACTTTCACAATTCTAGTAAAATAAAAAACTTGAAAAGCCATCAGAAAGGTATTTCACACTTTGTGTTGTTAAGAAGCGCGTGTACAAGTTTACCCTGTGTAGCCATTTTTTTGTCGGTGTATCCGTTTTTTACCTGTTTGTTGTAGAAACCACTGCAGGCCAATCTTGACCATGTGGAATGGCTTCTGGGCCTTGTACAAGGTGATGGGCTGAGTACACTGCTGCTGTATATACAGCTCCAGATGGTCCTGAAGATTACTACCAACTCCTATAGAATCACATAGACATAAACAAAGACAGACGGAAGACAGACGGAAGACAGACAGAATTTTTTTTAGCACCCAGAACAACGGCAAAGGAAAAGGTACAAACATATATATATCCACAGTAAAATCTGTACTATATTGACATAACCTGAAAGGCTGCTCGGCAAGGAAAGATCCCCTGCTCCCAAACTGCCTTAAAAAAAGCCAGACTACCGTTTGAAACTGCAAATGGGGACAAAGATTGTACATTTTGGAGAAGTTTCCACTGGTCTGATGAAACAAGATTGAACTGTTTGGCCATAATGACCATTGTAATGTTTGGAGAAAAAAGGGGGAGGCTTGCAAGCCAAAGAAAACCAGCCCAATCATAAAACATGTGGGTTGGCAGCATCATGTTGTGGGTGTGCTTTGCTGCAGGAGGGACTGCACTTCACAAAATATACAGGCATCATAAAGAAGGAAACTTCAGTAGATATGTTGAAGTAACATTTCAAGCCATCAGTCAGGAAGTTAAAGCTTGGTCGCAAATGGGTATTCCAAATGGACAATAACCCCAAGCATAATCACCCCAAGCATACTTCCAAAATTGCAGCAAAATGGCCTAAGGCTATCAAGCAAGCAAGGAAGCCTTAAAACCTGACTTAGTTACACCATTTTTGTTAGGAGTAATGGGCCAACATTCATCTATTGTGGGAGACTTGTGGAAGGCTACCAGAATGGTTTGACCCAAGTTAATATACATTTTTTATTCAATGCTACCAAATACTTTAAGAGGGCATGTGAACTAATAAAAGATTAAATGAATCATTCTCTCTACTATGATTGACATCTCACATTCTTAAAATAAAGTGGTGATCCTAACTGACCTAAGACAAGGAATGTGTTACTTAAATGTCAGGAATTGTGAACAACTTAGTTTAAATGTTTTTTTGCTAAGGTGTATGTAAACGTCCAACTTCAACTCTATTTCCAGAATAGTTTTGGATAAACCCTTTGTCGAAACTGGTATGTTCTCTAGACTCACCACAAAGGCAGGGTTATGTGTTCATCAATAATGCATTTATACTTCAGAATACAACAAATTCTATAAAGTACAAATCAAAGTGTAACAATGTTTTCTAACCTGGCCATCCAATTGGTACAGAGAACAGTAGGGGTGTTATGGAGCAATTATTTCAATGAGAAAACATGAGGCCAACAGCTAAATAGTTGGTGGCAAGGCTACGGTAAAGTGTCAGGTGTCAGTGCATATTATTCAGTCAGGTTTGATATATGACAACGTTCTCCCATGATACAAATTTGGGGAATTTCTTTTCCTACTAATGGTTTTCGGATTTGAGAAGAATTTGATCCTAGATCTGTAGGTGAAAAAAACATTATTGTCCAACACTCATTAGGTCACCTGGTAGATGCTGGACCACAGGGATGTTGAGCTGTTTCAAGTCATCAGCATTGCCCACCCCAGACAGCATAAGAAGCTGTGGGGAGTTGATGGCCCCTCCACTAAGAATCACCTCCTTTTCAGCAAAAACCTGAGAGACAAAGCGAAGAGAGAGATAAAAACCTAAGTCTAAAAACTTCTGATGAGGCTGTTGATTTCCCTAAAAGAGCTAATTGAATAGCAAATGCAACAGTCCTACCTGCTTTTTCTTCCCGTCCTGAATGTACTCCACACCCACTGCTCTACTTCCATTAAACAGGATCCTGGTTGTCAGACAGCGCACCTCCGTCTTCAGGTTTGGTCTCTTGAGGACCGGTCGCAGGTATGCACTGGCAGTACTCCACCTCTTTCCTTCAGGACAGGGTGAGCAGGAAGGGCATGACATAAGGATTAGGACTATCACTGATGACTTTCTTGGTAAACGAGTATTCTACTGATTATGCCGATGATCAAGTTATTTATTTAAAACAAAAACAGAAAAAACACAAGCACAAGGTAGGTTATAGCCTTTGCAATTTAAAACTGCGCTAAGTAACAAAACATTTTCCTTTTCCCCCCTAATTTCAGTTACCTTGAAACCTCTCACCCTACACCCCTGAACTTGGGCACAAGTAAATGAAGAATATGTTAATAACACTGAAACACTGAAAAAGCAAACCACAATCTCATTTCATTTGCTATCTAGTGTAAAAAAACTAACAGATTACATCAATAAACATTCAGTTAACATTACATTTGCCTGTAATCAGTTGTCATTGTATCAATATATTGATTTTGAATAATAAAGCTTCTTATTCAGTATAACACATTTCATTTGCTTCATTATTAAGAATCATCTCACAGAGAAGGATTATGGACTGCAACGTCATGATTTTCACGGAAACATGGCTTAATAATAGCACTCCGGATAATGCCATCAGCCTTGAGGACCTCTGTGTTTTCCGTGCTGATCGAACGTCAGTAGAGTCAGGTAAGACCAAAGGAGATCTGTGCATTTACGTGAATTGTGGTGTACCAACTCTAACCTCATCGGGAGTCACTGTTCTACCAATCTGGAATATTTTATGATTAACTGCCGAGCCTTTACCCTGCTTTTCCATTGTTGTTACCGCAGCCTACATTCCACCTGATGCTAATGCTAGCAATTAAAGAACTGCAGGCTGCCATTAGCAAACAACAAACGTTACATCCAGATGCCGCTATAATTGTTGCTGGTGATTTCAACCACTAACTTGAAAACAGATTTCCCCAAATTTGATCAAAATGTCTCCTGCCCCACAAGAGAAGACAATACACTAGACCACGTGTACACCAACATTCCAGAGGCTTACCAAACCACCCCCCTCCCCCACCTGGGTCAGTCTGATCACCTTTCACTGCTCATGCTTCCAAAGTATTTACCCATCATGAGCGTGTAAAACCTACAGTGAGGAAAGTCAAAGTGTGGCCTGAGGGGTTGGACTCATCACTACAGCACCAGTTTCAACTCACAGACTGGAGTTTGTTTGCCACTCAGGCTACCACCGACTCCCATATTGACATTGATACATATGCATCATCTGTCCTGGAATACATCAACACCTGCACCAACAATGTCACCACCTATGAACAAATAAAGACCTTCCCCAACCAGAAGCCTTGGATGAACAAAGAGGTCCGACTGCTGCTGAAGACATGCAATGCTGCTTTCAGATCCCAAGATACGGAGGCCTACAACACATCCACGGCCAACCTGAAAAAGGGCATCAAGATGGCCAAACACGCCTACAAACGGAGGATTGAGGAACATTTCCATAACAACTCTGACCCTTGGCCCATGTGGCAGGGCATTCAAGTCATCACTGACTACCGACCTAAACACCCCACCCCCTCAGCCAATGATGTCCCCCTCACGAACGAACTGAACACCTTCTACGCCGGCTTTGACAGGATGGGGTCTTTATGGGCATTTTTAACCTGTTACTGTCCCGAGCGTTTGTCCCCACGTGCGTTTAAGACCACAACCATTGTGCCAGGGCCGAAGCAGTCGACTGCGTCAAGCCTAAATTACTTCCGACCTGTCGCACTCACCCCCACAGTCATGAAGTGCTTCGAAAGAAGGGTTTTGGCTCATTTTTAGTCCTGCCCCCCTTAACTTTGGACCCGCACTAGTATGTCTATTGCCCCAATATGTCTACTGAGGACGCCATCTCCACTACTCTGCACTTTGCCCTGACTCACCTGGACAAAACCAACTCATATGTAAGGATGCTATTCATTGACTTCAGCTCGGCGTTCAACACGGTCACCCCCTCTAGACTAGTTACTAAACTCCACAACCTTGGGATCAGCCCCTCTCTCTGCAACTGGACTCGGGACTTTCTTACCAACAGACCCCAGTCTGTCAGGTTAGACAACCTCACCTCCTCCACCCTGACCCTAAACACTGGTGTCCCACAGGGCTGTGTGCTTAGCCCACTCTTGCACTCTCTCTTCACCCATGACTTTATCCCTCTGCACAGCGCCAACACCATTGTCAAGTTTGCAAACAATACTACGGTGGTTGGTCTGATCAGCGACAACGATGAGTCAGCCTACAGAGAGGAGGTCTGGTATCTTGTGGCTTGGTGCGCAGATAACAAACTGGCCCTCAACACCAAGAAGACCAAAGAACTGATTGTGGTTTACAAGAAGTCTAAAGGCTGCATCCATGCCCCAGTCCTCATTGATGGGTGTACACATCTCAGAGGACCTCTCCTGGTCCTTCAACACCTCAAGCCTGGCAAAAAAGACAACAGCGCCTGTATTTTTTAAGGACGTTACAGAAGGCCCGCCTATCTACAAACATCCTGGTAAACTTTTACAGCTGCACGGTCAAAGCATCCTGACTAACTGTGCCACAGTTTTGTACAGCGCGTGCTCTGCGGACGACCGGACGTCCCTGCAGCGTGTGGTGAAAACCGCCCAGCATATCATTGGTGTCCAGCTCCCCGCCATCAAAGACCTCCAGCACAAACACTGTCTGTGGAGAGCACGTCGAATCATCAGGGACCCCTCAAACCCCAGCCACAAACTGTTCGCCCCCCTGCCTTCTGGCAAGCGGTACCAGTCTCTTCATTCCCGCAGAAGCCGGCTTAGGAACAGTTTCTTGCCAGCTACTGTTACCCTACTGAACTGTGTCCCGACAATAATCCTACCTCCTCCACTACCTCCTGCTCTTCACATGCTACCTTGTTCATTACTTGCCATTTGCACAATGTTTACTGTTTGTACTTCTTATTGCATATTTACACTTTGACACCTCATTTTACCCTTGCACTAATGCATTCCATTTGTACTGCCAACTGCACATCTGCACTTTGTACATTGTTATATTGCACATTACCTAACTATGCCATTTGCACATCCATACACTGCGCTTGATTTATAGGCCCATGCATTGGAGCATCTGTAAACTGACACACTGCCCTGCACAACACTTTTGAACTGCTCTTTTTTGCACTTCTGGTTGGATGCATACTGCATTTTGTTGAACTGTAGTTGTACTGTTCAATGACAAAGTTCAATCTAATCTCTGAATTGACCTCATTCTTAGCTAAGAATATGTTTTGGTCTTTCTTAGAATGTGCTATTTATATTGTTTTATCAGAATAAAACATCTGTAATTTCCCAACCATTTGAGCTACAACTGAGTAACATTGCCTATGAGGAAAATGTAGGTGTTTCTGTTATCTGTCTGTGACATTCACTTCAACCACAAGCTGGAAACTAAACTCAGAAATCAACCGTTTTTACTTAGTAGTCTCCAGGATGTTTGTTGTTTCACTGTCAAGCCCAAAAGCATAGGATGTTTGTGGTTTTGCTATAATGTAAACAAGATTTTCTTGTTGAAGGCCAAATTCATTGTAATTTCAAATATATTTCTATCGTTTTGAGAAACACCTACATTAGTTCCTTGAAGTAATATGAGATTATTAAATAGTTTGATGTATTCCATCTTTCAATAATTAATGGGGATGACCCACATTAATGTAATCTCACATATATATTTATTTATTATTATAGCCACCCTACAGTTCTTGCTTTACAGAGACAAGACGTATCAAAATGCTATTATTTTGTGGAAGTTATTTATGGAAATATTCAAGTTTTTGTGGCAAAAACATAGCCACACTGACCGATGAGTAGCTAGCCACAATAAACGCCAGTTACCAAGCAACATGTACGGAATGTTGCCTCACTGTGACACGGGCTCTAGATTGGCACGCAAACCACCGGGGAGACAACTGTTTCAAACCCTCGGTTCTGTATCTCTCGTTGAGGTCCAAGATGTGCCTGACAAGGTGTGTTGAAGCAGGGAAACAACTTGCTGTTTTTACCTACCATTAGGACTTGCTGCTTTATCTGTGTTAACTTATTGCAAGTACAAAGCTGAACAACAGATACAGCTGGTGCAACTGCAAGCACACTTTACAATTTCCTTGGAGTTGTACCTTTCTAGTTTCAATTACATTTCTATATTTGTGGGGGACACCTACATTGATTCCGGGAATTAATATGAAATTGTGAAAAGATTTTATAACAATTCCAAATGAACTTTGTACTAATCTTTCAAGGACAGATTAGGCAAATTTAAATGGTACTGTAGATCTGTCACAGGTCTACAGGTTTTAAGTACTTCCAAATAGGGACAGTTTATTTAGAATTGTTATTTTTTTTTTTTTTTCCAATAGATTTGCTGGTAAATTTACGAGATTACAAGAGTTTCTTATCTCTTAGCACATATGTATCAAGAAGCTACTCAAACATCTGACCTACTTTTCAAGACTTTCTTTCAGACATTGGATGTGCCTTCAATCATGGATTGCGTTTATAAACAATTCTATGGTATCCAGATTAGGGTTATGCTGACTCTGCTGCCCACCACTAATTGTCTTGGTAATATTACCGTTTCTATCAGAGAGAAACAATTTCTGTAGTCATGTACATTATCAATGCATGTTTTAAGCATTAAAGAATTGCTATGATGTTAAAGCGATCAGTCATACCAGGTAAAGCCACTCATTTATTTTCTCCATTGGAATCTCGTTGATTCCATTTTTAGAAGTGTATGGTATCTGCTAGCATTAAAATCTATCCATATTTCTTCGTACTGGATCCAGGATCCACCACAATTCCCCTTTTCCTCTACCAGTACAAATACACACGTGTGCATATGACACATACTATCCTGTAATTGTGCATTTTTCAGTTATTCCTGACTAATTTTTATACAAGCATTTCTCCTACCTTTATAGACTGTCATGTCCATCCAGCCCAGGCCCTCCTGCTGAAAACCATTCATGTCATCAGTGAAGGGGTACCCAGCCTGCTGGCCAGCCTCTATGAAGGCCCGGTGCAGAGGGTGGTCTGTCTTCCCCCGGGACACATGCAGAGGCCCGCTGTCCCCCCGGTACCGGTTGCGCCCCAACTCATGGCACTGCGCCTTGCGAAAGTAGGGCAGACAGTGGTCGTAGTCCCAGCCCTCCGCTCCCTCCCTCTGCCAGCGGTTGTAGTCTTCGGCGTGGCCCCGGATGTACACCATGGCATTGAGAGAGGAGGAGCCACCCCACACTCTACCGCGAGGCCAGTACATCACACGGTCGTCCATTCGCTTCTGGGTTAGAGTGTGGTAGAACCAGTTGACCTTGTCGTCACACAGGTTGTAGGTGAGAGCGGCTGGCATGTGGATCTTCCAGGAGAGGTGGACGCTGCCGAGAGTCAGGTCTTTTGGGCCGGCCTCAAGAAGGAGCGCTGATTCCTGGGGGTCCTCCGTGAGACGGTTGGCCAGGACGCAGCCTGCCGAGCCTGCACCCACAATCACGTAGCTAAAAGAATGGGTGCTATCTTTGACTGCTGTGGTGCTGTACCTAAGAGAGGGGTCCCTGCTTTTAGTCAGGGCCATGGTGGAACTTCTTAAAGCCGAGACCCCCATCCCCACACTTAGCCCAACTCTGCCTGACGCAGCGGTGGAAAGCATCCTGATGGCTGAGGTTGTCATCTCCTCACTCACTAGTAGTTTTCCCCAAATGTCGGTTCACCCCTGGAAAATAAAAGAATTGTCAAATAAGTGTTTTTCTCTCGTCAATGCTCAAGTCTAAGGATCTAATGCCTGTAAAACAAGATTTTTATTAGGCAATTGTACAGCAAATGCACTTATCTGACAGATTTGTTTGTATATTGCTAAAAGAGAAATTGGCTGATTCATATTGGGTTAGAGAGCATCAAAACGGCAATGTGTGGCATTAGACTAAATGACTGATCAAAATATTTATAAAGGCAAGGTGATCTGTACTTTAGATCAGTCAATATGCAATCATTTTATGTTCAACAGATGGGACACAGCTAGTATGTTAGAGTACCATACTTTGAACCAAATTTGAGCTCATTGGCTATTTTAAAGGCTTTTAAAGATCTAGTGTCAGTCAGAACTCTTGCCTCCAGAATCACCAAAGTTCTTCAGTGCATGAATTCTACAGGGTTTTGGAAATGTTCCACATGGTCAAAGGCTCATTGGATTAATAGATTTTATAGATGCTGTCCCATGATGGTTTTATACCCAGGTGCCCATCTCCCGACACCCTCAGCTGGGGAAAATTATAATAAAAGGTGTAACTTCCGGCCTCTAACATTTACAAGACTGAATTTCAACAATATCCCAAAGTCCTCCTCTTGTTCATTTACCGAACGACACAGTAATAATATTAACTTGCCCCGGGAGGTTTAGGGTGGGGAGTAACATACTGTGACTGTCTAAGGAGAGTATGAGAATACTACACGTTAAATCAAACTAGAAGGACCGGCAATAACGTTTTAATATGAAATATTTGAGAAGCTGTACAATTTTGTAGAAAACTATTTATACATTTGTATTTACATTTAGTAGTACAGCAAAAAGTGTACACATGTTCCCTTTAAAGTATAAAATGTAATGTACCATTTGGTCAAATATTATTTTTAAATATTTTATTAATATCAAATCTAAAAGATTTGATGACTACTTGTAAAAGTGGTACAGTTAAGTCAAAACAGGTCTTCTGAAAACTGTGTATTCAGTGCCCTCCACTTATATTGGCACTATTGCTAAATATAGCAAAACAGGCTTTAAAATCCTCTTGGCATTCAAAACTTTTACAAAACTCAAACCTTTAATTGAAATAAAACCACTGAAGGTAAACAAATAATCCAATAATATTTATGGTTTACAATACTAGTGGAGGGCACTGTATGTAATGTATGTGCAAATTTGAGATTTGGTGACAGTGCAGGCCACTTAACTGAAAATATTTGTCAAATATAGTGGAACAGCTACAGATGGTGTGTACGTTATGACATGGCACACTGTCCTGTCATGCGATCCCCCCCAAATTCTGAGCCTGCTATCTGCATGGCTGAATTGACGCTTTTCCAATCTTTGTTATCATTTATCCATGTAGCCTCATTGTCCTGTTGTTAGCTGATATGAGTGCAACCTGATGTGGTATTCTGCGTCTGTAAGTAATCCACTTCAAAGTTTGACAAGTTGTGCATTTAGAGATGCCCTTTTGTACACCACTGTTGTATAGAGTGGTTATTTCTGGCCTTTCCCAGCTTGAACGGCTCTGGACTTTCTCCTTTTTCTGAAAAGCTGGAACCACCACGTCAAGTGGTGCAACCACACTGAAAACTGCTTAGATCACCCTTACTTCCATACTGTAATGCTTAGATCACCCTTACTTCCATACTGTAATGCTTAGATCACCCTTACTTCCATACTGTAATGCTTAGATCACCCTTACTTCCATACTGTAATGCTTAGCCAGACCACAACGAAACATATATATTGAGTGGCAGCCACAGGATTTCTGTTTTCTGTTTATTTAGGATTTTCTGTTTATTTTTGTTCCATAGCTACTCTTGTAATATCATTTCTATATATTTATTTTTAACCTGTCTAGGTTTTGTTTATCAATTTACACTATTTTACGCTAGAAACCTTAAAGTACCACACAGTATAGGAATCATATTAATTTGCCACATCTGATTTGAAGTGCAGGGACGCCCTTGTTTGAAATGCATTGTTTCTTTTACTTTTTATTAAGCCAGCTAGATCAATCTTACATTTTGTAAACAGAGTTTAAAACTACATTTGTCATGGAGTAACCAATAGCCTTGCAAATGTATTCAAACCATTAATAAATGATCTCATGTTGTTGGATTTCAAAATGGTACATTAACATTTTATAATGTCAAGTCAATTAAGAACAATCTGTTATTTGCAATAATGGCTTGGCAAGAGACAGAAGGCTTCCTATTCATGATGTGACTGGGATTAAATACAAGACAGACAGAAGACATTCAGCCACAACACAGTGCCAACAAAGAGACCTTAAATGACAAGCACAGACAGATTAAACTAAAAAAGTTAAATAATAGAAAAAAAACTCTGAAAGTGACACAAGAGCGAACATAGAATGAGATACAATGGCCAACAGAGAGTAAACTGTTCCACTATTTAAATGAAACGGCCAAGACAACATAGAAGAACGCCATACAGTATCACACGATGCAGTTACAAGCATCTGTAAATTAGTTGGTGATTAAAAAGCGGCAGTGGCAACATAAGTGGAACGTTTCATTGTTTTTGTAGTTTATTCCAATTGTTTGGTGCAGAAAACTAGAAAGAAATTAAGCAACCTAGAGATGTGTTTGCATTAGAGATTGGTAACTGTATATGTCTAGAAGATGTTGCATCTGGAGCAGGAGGGATGCCATAGACCCCCAAATGGAGTGAGGCCTAAGAGGGTTTTATAAACAAACATTAACCAGTGAATCTTCAGTTGGGTATGTAGTGATGGCCAGTTTCTGGAGGTGTGCAGATAACAGTGATGTGTCCTTTAAGGGGCATTGGTGGCAAATCTGATGGCAGAATGGTAGAGAACATCTAGCCGCTCAAGAGCCCCTTTACCTGCCGACAAGTAAATTACAAAATCTACTATGGGTAGTCTGATGTCGGGTGGGGAAATCACAGTCTTGCTTTGACCTTAGCCTGTATCTTGGTGATGTGATGACTGAAAGGCAGTGTGCTGTCTAGCGAAACTGCCAAGTGTTGTTATTATACCAGGGGGAAAGGGAGTATCCTTCCTCCCAAACCAGGAACAAGTGCAGAGAACGCTTGCTGAATACAAAGGAATGATTGTTGTAGATTGCTTAATACCAGTTCAGGGGACAGGCCTGCTTGATATAAAACTCTATCATCTGCATGTAATTGGATGAGGACTTTGGACAAGAGGACCTTGGACCCCTTTAAATTTGCATATTGCCCTAATAGATCCTCGGATGATGCCTTCTCCATGACGACACACACCACCCTCTCCCACCTAGATAAAGGCATTCAACACTATTGTGCCAACTTAGCTTGTATCCGCTAAGCTCAGGACCCTGGGACTTAACTCCTCCACCCAGGTGGTGAGAATCGGCAACCTCACCTCCTCTGCCTCTGAGAATTGTAGCCTTGCAGGGCTGCAAAGTCGTTCCCCTTCTGTACATGCTGTTCACGCATGACTGCGTGTACACTCACAGAACCAACGTCATCCTTAAGTTGAGACCCACCATCCTGGGCCTCATCTCCAACAACAATGCTTACAAAGAGGAGGTAGGGCACCTGGCTACATGGTGCCAGGACAAGAACCACTCTATCAACGCCTGCAAGACTAAGGAAATTATTGTGGACTTCAGGAAGCGGCAGAGGTGGGAACATGCCCCTATACACATCAATGAAGTTGAGGTGGAGAGAGCCTCCAACTGTAAGATGACCGTACCTGGTCCAGGTGAGTAATATCATCAGTAAAATGGCCCAAACAGACCTATACTTCCGAAGGAAACGTTTGGCATGTCAAAAGAAATTCTGACCAACTTCTACAAGTGCACTATTGCGAGCATCCTCTCTGGCTGCATTACTGCCTGGTACAGATGCTGCCCCACTGCTGATTGCAAGGCCTTCCATAGAGAGGTGAAGTCAGCGGAGCAAATTATTGGTTGTCATGCATTAGGAAAGCACGGAACATCACAAAAGACTACAGTCAGTCTGTTCACACTGCGGCCGTCTGGTAGACGTTCCTGGAGCACTAGGGCATGCACTTCCAGACTCACAGTTTTTCCACTAGGCTATAAGGCTTCTCAACCAGCAACATTGATCAATGATCATATGGATCATGAATACTTCAAATGCTCTGATGTTGATCTATGCAAGTTCAATGTTTATCAGCATATTTTATATTTTAAATAATTCATAGGCACATTTTTTAAATGTAATATTGTTTTCATATTGTCACTTTCTACAGTTTATAATTTTGATATATTTTCTTTCTTTCCATTCTTTTGCTTTATATTGTACTTAATGCTACCACATAGATGTCATGTGCCAAGTCATAAGAATTTCACTGTTCAGAACAATAAAAAATACTTTAACTTTGAGCAAAATTCCTACTGCTTCAATATATTATTTATATAAACAGAAAAATGTGTTGGGCCTAAAATTTACCCTTGCTGTACTCCCTTGACGACAGGTAGGGGCGGACACGGCAGATGGTCTGACCCTCACATCTACAGGACCTTCTGAGTGAGGTAATTAGCAATCCAGCCCACTGACAACCATGCTCATTTGTCGGGGCCACAGGGATGGAATGGTCTAAAAATAGCCGCACAAATTAGCTTCTTGTCAGGGGAATTGATAAAATAATTTAAGACGTTTGGGGTTGCAGTAACACAACCAAAACCAGTATGGAAACCAGGTTTCATACAAAAAGAGAAGGCCAGTCAGTTGCTTATTCACAAGTTTTATAGCACCTTTGGAGTACTGGCAAGGATTGAAATTGCCCTATTACTGTTGGGAACAGCTTGATTTCCACCCTTTACCAACGGACACACTGGAGCTGCCTTCCAAACATTGGGAATTTCCGTAGAGTAAAATGAAAAGTTCAAAATATGTGTGATGATGGGTCTAAGCCATCTAACCCAGATTAAAGTCCAGTTTAAGAAGCCCACTTAACACCACTTACTCAGTGACCCACTGGAGGGTGAAACAGTGTAAGAGGTCAGGATACATAGAGGGACTAGTTGCATTTGATTTACTGGGAGATGAGAAAATGTTAGATAGACAGGGAGGTACAATTAAGCTCCAGATTTTATTAAATTGTGACTAAAGAACTCTGTCATACGCTCTTCGTCTGAAACAACCACGTCATCAATGTTGAGGAACATAGACAGCTGTAAGGAGGTTCTACTTCCTAATTTTAATGGTAGGTCTATTTGAACAATGAGAGACAGAATAACAACAAATCCAGAAAAACGCATTTCAAATAAGTTATAAATTGATTTGCATTTCACTCAGTGAAATAAGTATTTGACCCCTTTGCAAATTATGACTTAGTACTTGGTGGCAAAACCCTTGCAATCACAGAGGTGGCCACCAGAATTGCACACATCTCAGGAGGGATTTTGTCCCACTCCTTTGCAGATCCGCTCCAAGTCATTAAGGTTTCAAAGCTGACATTTGGCAACTTGAACATTTAGCACCCTCCACAGATTTTCTATGGGATTTAGGTCTTTAATGTGATTCTTGAGCCACTCCTTTGTTGCTTTCTTTGGCTGTGTGTTTTGGTTCATTGTCATGCTGGAATACCCATCCACGACCCATTTTCAATGCCCTGGCTGAGGGAAGGAGGTTCTCACCCATGATTTGATGGTACATAACCCCATCCATCGTCCCTTTCATGCGGTAAAGTTGTCCTGTCCCCTTAGCAGAAAAACGCCCTCAAAGCATAATGTTTTCACCTCCATGTTTGAGGGTGGGTTTTTTGTTGTTGCTATTCTGTCTCTCACTGTTCAAATCAACCTACAATTAAAATTATAGACTGAGCATTTCTTTTGTCAGTGGGCAAACATACAAAAATCGTCAGGGGATCAAATAATTGTTTCCTCCACTGTAATTGGGGTTAGACCCACAGAGGGAAATCTGTTCCTTGAAGTAATCTACTTTGGTCTTGTGGACAGCCTGGGTGCAATGAATCCTTATTTGGGGGAGTGATAACCAGTCAGCTTGATTATTAGTGCATCAAGCTATCTGTCACATGATGTTATTTAGTAGCCAGTCCTAAGAAATTTGTATAAATGGAAAATGAATACAAACACCACTCATTAGCAACATATAGCTGAAAAGCTATATGCTCACTATATCACTCTTCGACATCCAAGTAGCCATTAGGAAATTCTGAAGACAAAACTAGAATGTAATTAATTGTAGCTAACTATAGTTAAGACCAATCAAGTGTATAAGATGTACTCCAACCTCCTCTTTTCTGATATGCCAATGGCAACAGAAGCACCTGTATTGGTGGTTATGATGGGCTAATGGCTTTCCTGTGGGACTTTAATCTAATGCAGGACTTTGTTAAGCACCTACATCAGGGGGCCTGACAGTACTCCTGTGGTCACTAGACTGCCATTGTCCAGTACTTGTGGTTTCTGAAAATAATACCAAATAATATTTATTTGAGAAAAAATAGCTGCAATGGCTCAGCAGGAAATAAGGAGATATTAACTTGTTTCACTTTTAGTGTACCTTACATTAAGTGGTTTTTTTCCTTAAATATACAGCAGGTGAAATAATTATTGAATACGCCACAATTTTTCTCAGTAAATATTTTTCCAAAGGTGCTATTGACATGAACTTTTCAACAGGAGCTGGTAACAACCCAAGTAATCCATACACACAAAGAAACCAAAACAAGTTATGGGTAATAATGTGAAATGACACAGGGAACATTAAGATGGCCGCGAGGATGGCAGCCTCTCTGTTTTGGTGCGCGCAGTTTTTTCTTGTTTTGTTTTTAAACTCTATTTCTGTTGCAATACCCGGAACTCTTTCAACAGGGATAAGCTCATAAACAGAGGAACAACTCCAGCTGATTTTTTCCAAAGTTTTTGCTAACATCAGTGGAATTATTGGCCATTCTAGTCAAAGGTGCCCTTACCTTTGTTCATGCAGTAAAAACCTGCAAAAGAGGGAAAAGTGCCGTTGTGCTCAAACGATTCCGCAAACGTGGACATCGCACACCGTTACCTGGAATAATTCTCTCCAATGTGCGATCGCTGTGCAACAAATAGAATGATTTCCACTACAGGCAGGAAACGACAGAGACTTTTACTCGTCTTCAGTTCTGTGTTTTACGGAAACGTGGCTATCTGAATTTATTGCACTACGACATATCCACAAATATAAGCCTAAAGCCCCCCATTCCATCAACAACTCACCTGGCAATCGACCTACCAAACGTTTTGAAAGACAATGGGACAGTACTGACCCCATCCCTTGTGCCTCCATCCACCAGCTCCAGTCCACCTCCCCCACCTCAGCAGGAGTATGGAGCATTCCCAAACTGCCCATCCCAGCGCCTCTCAGCCCTCTCAGCCCCCTCAGCCCCCTCCCCCCTACCACAACAACAACTCTTTCTGTCCCACGTTAACAGACAGTTTAAAAGACAGAACCCCCCGCAAAGCAGCTGGGCCAGACTCTGTCTCTTCATCAACCCTGAAGCATTGTGCTGATCAGCTGTCTCCGGTGTTCACAGACATCTTTAACCCCTCACTGGAGACATGCCACGTGCCAACCTGCTTCAAAACCTCCACAATCATTCCCTTCCCCAAGAAACCAAGGATCACAGGACTTAACGACTACAGACCTGTCGCCCTAAACTCTGTGGTCATGAAGCCATTTGAGCACCTTGTGCTGTCTAATCTCAAAGCCATCACGACCCTCTTCTGGACCCCCTGCAGTTTTCCTACAGAGCCAACCGTCTGTAGACGACGCAATTAACATTGCCCTCCACTTCACCCTTCAGCACCAGGACTCCTCAGGAACCTATGCCAGGATCCTGTTTGTGGATAGCTCTGCTTTTAATACAATAATTCCAGCTCTGATGCAAGACAAGCTCTCCCAGCTGCAAGTGGATCACTGACTTCCTTTCTAACAGGAGGCAGCGCGTGAAGCTGGAGAAACATCTTAACGGTCCATCAGCCCCGGATCCCCTCAAGGCTGCATCCTTTCCTTTATGCTCTTCTCCCGGTACACCAACTGCTGCACCTCTAGTCATCAATCCATCAAGCTTCTGAAGTTTGCAGATGACACCACCCTCATTGAGCTCATCTCTGGTGAGGATGAGACCGCCTACAGGTGGGAGATTGACCAACTCGTGAACTGGTGCAGACAGAACAATCTGGAGCTCTACACTCTGAAGACAGTGGAGATGGTTGTGGATTTTAGGAAGAACCCAGTCCCACCCACCCCATCACCCTGTGTGACTCCCCAGTCACTATTGCAGATTCTGTCCGCTTCCTGGGCATCATCATCACCCAGGACCTCAAGTGGGAGCAAAACACCACCTCCATCACCAAAAAAGCACAGCAGAGGAGGTACTTCCTGCGGCAGCTGAAGAAGTTCAACCTGCCAAGGAAAATGATGGTGCATTGCTACACAGCCATCATTGAGTCCATCCTCACCTCCTCCATTACCATCTGGCACGCTGCTGCTACTGCCAAGGACCAGAGCAGACTGCAGTGTATCATTTGATCTGCTGAAAAGGTGATTGGCTGCAATCTGCCATCCCTTGAGAACCTGTACACCACCAGGACCCTGAGGCGTGCTGGAAAGATTGTGGCTGACCCCTCCCACCCTGAACACAAACTGTTTCAGCCACTTTCATCCAGCAGGAGGCTACGGTCCATGAGGACCAACACCTCACGCCACCAGAACAGTTTCTTCCCATCGGCAGCAGGCCTCATCAACAAGGCCATAAGACCCCCACTGACACCCTCTGCTTCATAACTTCAATTCTACTTATTGCATTACATTTATGCACATCTCTGGACTTCTTTCTTGCACATTGCACTTTGCTACTTATTCAGTAAATGTTTGCACACATATTTGAATTTTTTACCATATATCACTTACTGTGTTTTCTGTAATGCACCATAGCAAATTAATTGTATGTGTTAACCTATTTGGTAATAAAGCTGATTCTGAAAAAGTATTGACCACATGAAGAAAGGGAGGTGCATAAAGGCATGGAAAGCCAAAACAACAGCTGAAACCTATCAGTAATTAAAAAGCAATCCCTTGTCAGTGCAAATTAATTAGCTGAGCTGGTACAGTCCCAACTGATGGCCTACAAAAAGTTCTCATTGCCAAGGTGTCACACAAGACATCTCATGATGGGTAAAAGCAAAGAGCTGTCTCAAGACCTTCGCAACCTAATTGTTGCAAAACATAACAATGGTATTGGTTACAGGCACATTCCTGAGCTTCAGAATGTTCCAGTGAGCACTGTCGGGGCCATAATACGGAAGTGGCAAGACAATCATTTCACCATAAATTTGCCTCGACCGTGTGATCCTTGCAAGATTTCTGACAGAGGAGTGAAAAGAATAATCAGAAGAGTTGTCCTAGAGCCAAGGCCCACTTGTGGAGCGCTTCAAAAAGACCTGGAATTAGCAGGTACTGTTGTATCAAAGAAAACAGTAGGTAATGCACTCCACCGCCATGTATGCAAGCTCACCACACAAGACTCCATGGCTGAAAAAAAAGCATGTTGAAGCTCGTTTAGAGTTTGCTGCACAATATTTGGAAAAGCCAGTGAAATATTGAGAGAATATAGTGTGGTCAGATGAGAGCAACATTGAACTGCTTGGATGCCATAATACACACCATGTTTGGAGGAAAAATGGCACTGCACATCACCTTAAAAACACCATACCAACAGTGAAGTTTGGAGGTGGGAACATCATGGTGTGGGGCTGCTTTTCAGCAAATCGTACTGGCCAACTTCACATTATTGAAGGAAGGAAGAATGGGCACATTTACCGAGACATTCTTGACACAAATCTGCTGCAATCTACCAGTATAATGAAGATGAAACGAGGGTGGACATTTCAGCAAGACAATGATCCCAAACGAACAGCCAAGGAAACTCTCAAATGGTTTCAAAGTAAGAAAATAAAGCTGCTAGAATGTCTCAGCCAATCACCTGACTTAAATCCCATTGAAAATCTATGGAAAAACAGAAGATCAAGATTCATAGAGGCCCACGGAACCTGCATGCACTGCATGCGACTAGTTTCTCCATACAGAAGGCGTCTTGATGCTGTCATTACCAACAAAGGCTTTTGTACAAAGTATTAAATAAATATCAGTAAGCGTGCTCAATACTTATTCCCTGTGTCATTTCACATTATTACACAACTTACTTTCTGAGGTAATATTTTTTTTTCTTTTTTTTTTATATATGGATTACTTGGGTTGTTCCCAACATCTGCTGAATTTCATGTCAACAGCACCTTTGGAAATATATTTAGTGAGGAAAAATGGTGACATGTTCAATACCTATTTCACCCACTGTATATATTTTAAGGGAAAACCGAAGACAGTATATCCAGATATTCATATACAGTGGGGCAAAAAAGTATTTAGTCAGCCACCAATTGTGCAAGTTCTCCCACTGAAAAAGATGAGAGGCCTGTAATTTTCATCACAGGTACACTTCAACTATGACAGACGAAATGAGGAAAAAAATTTAAAAAATCACATTGTAGGATTTTTTATGAATTAATTTGCAAATTATAGTGGAAAATAAGTATTTGGTCACCTACAAACAAGCAAGATTTCTGGCTCTCACAGACCTGTAACTTCTCCTTTAAGAGGCTCCTCTGTCCTCCACTTGTTACCTGTATTAATGGCACCTGTTTGAACTTGTTATCAGTATAAAAGACACCTGTCCACAACCTCAAACAGTCACACTCCAAACTCCACTATGGCCAAGA